>PITA01008644.1:0-22894 GCA_004023965.1 Spilogale gracilis | reverse complement strand
ATATCCAAGATCTATAAAGAACTACTCAAACTCAACACCCAAGAAGAAGATGAACACATCAAAAAATGGGCAAGAGACATGAAGAGGCACTTCTCCATAGAAGATATACAAACAGCTAACAGACACATGAAAAAATGTTCAGCGTCACTAGCTATCAGGGAAATTCAAATCAAAACCACTCTGAGATACCACCTTACACCAGTCAGAGTGGGCAAAATTAACAAGACAGAAAACAACAAGTGTTGGAGAGGCTGCGGAGAAAGGGGAACCCTCTTACACTGTTGGTGGGAATGTAAGCTGGTGCAGTGTGGAGATTCCTTAAAAAATTAAAGATAGAGCTACCCTATGACCCTGCAATTGCACTACTGGGCATTTACCCCAAAGATACGGATGTAGTGAAATGAAGGGCCATATGTACCCCAATGTTCATCGCAGCAATGGCCACAATCGCCAAACTGTGGAAAGAGCCAAGGTGCCCATCAACAGATGAATGGATAAAGAAGATGTGGTCCATATATACAATGGAATATTATACCCCATCAGAAAGGATGAATATCCAACTTTTGTAGCAACATGGACTGGAGTGGAAGAGATTATGCTGAGTGAAATAAGCCAAGGAGAGAAAGTCAAGTATCACATGGTTTCACTTACTTGCGGTGCATGAGGGGTAGACTGGAGGACAGTGGGAGAAGGAAAGTAAATGGGAACTAGGGTAATCTAGGGAGGGAAACGAAACAACAGAGACTTTGGACACAGAAACAAACAGGGACTTGGAGGGAGGGGGTGGAGGGATGGGAGAGCCTGGGGACACCTAAAGCGTGGAGCACTGGGTGTGGGGAATGGGGAATGAATCTTGGAACACTGGGAAAAAAAATTTTAGTAACAATAAAAAATAAATAAATAAATAAATGAAACCCTAAATATTTGTGAGTAACCTCACATGGGTCATAATTATGATTTAATGTAAAGATCCCAAATACTTCTGCCTTTCTGCTTTCATGGAAATTAAATCTTGATAAAGGTTTTATTGCAGAATGAAATTCTTTGAATATGCAATCACTGACCTACAGGGTGTTAATAGGGTATTCGCTTAAAGATATTTCACAAACTGAGTTGTGGAAATAGCTTGTACCATTGCTATGTGATCTTCTAGATAGACTACCTGTACTGAAAATTCAAGATTAAATTATTCTAATTATAGTGAAACACTTCCAGGTCACAAAAGACGTGTTCTTGCCTAGTGTTGAAGACTAGGCAGACCCCTCCTCCTTACAACCACGACCCCCCGATGTCACCACTCTGTGAGCTGCTTCTGGCTTACAAGGGGAAAAAAAGCTATGAAAAAAGTTCTTACGGCTTCAAGATTGGTAGATGTTCTGATATAAAATGCTTTCAGAGTCAAATTTTTTAAAGACACCTGCTAATATAAATGGATCAGAAGTAGTGCTTGTCGATTTAGAGATAAGACGTTTTCCAGTTACCCTGCTAAATAGCCTGGAAAAAATTATTTGCGATTTAATGTGACCCTCACAGTTTCCTTCATCTCCCCTGCTAGTTAAAACTACATAATTGCATCTTCAAGTTACGCTCACCTCTTGTTGTTTGAGCTAAGAGAAGTCAGCATTCCCCCTTCATAAATTTTAAAAATAGATTTGCTGAACCCCACCTAACCTCAAAGTCTGGTGGTTTCACAGAATCAAGACACACCTAAAGACAGGAAACAAAATACATGGATTTCATGAAATCCTCTTCCAGAACTCTGTGGGAAACGTCCTGAATTTTAGCCTACTTTCTTATGGATTAAAAACAAATACGGGAGGCAATCTGCATCTGCCTGGGTTCCTGGGGAGTCTGAATTGGCAACAGAATACAAGGCAAGAATCCAGAAGTGCCAGGCTCTAATATCAACTCTGGGAGAAACTAATCTAAAATTCTTACATTTTTCACGTTTATAATTGGAATGGGGTTATTGGGAGGCAGTCAACAAAAACCATAATAAGTAATTCTCTAAGTATGATATGCAAATAATAAGGCAAAAAGCCCAAAGCTGCTTTTTACTTCATTTCCTCCAAATTTTAAGATTTTCTTGTTACAGTTTTCTCTTGAATTCTCAAATGGCTTTTCCAGAGGAGATGTAAGGTGAATTGTTAAATATTAGATGAAGCCTGAGATGAAGGGTAGGGGCTCAATTGTAAACGACTCATGGCGCAAATCACCTCATTGTGCTTTGCAGATAGTTAAACAGCATCACCTCAGACCCACATTACATATTAAAGGAAAAAAGACATCCTAGTTGAGAGGAAGATTTCTGAAATAAAACCATACATGTGTACGGAAGGGGTGGCAGCAGTAGTCTCCTGCAGAATAAGGGAAGGCCCTCAAGAAATGAACGAGCCCTGACATTCATTAAGTGCCTTCACACATGGATGGTCCACATTCCCCACCACAACACCCTGTATGCAGAACAGTCTGAGCACTTATCACAGGTGTCTAGCTTCTCCACTGCATTATAAGTTCATGGAGCCTAAGACCAAATATGATTTATGATCTACTTGTGACAAAACATTACCTACCAGTGACCAGCACAAAGCAGGCAATCAATGCATACTTGTTGCCTGAATGAACGAGGCCATGTATTAACAATTAACACTCCCATTTAATGAAAGAGGAGATGAAGGCTCGGAGTGACTAAGTGACATATGCAGGTCACGAAGATCACATAGGTTAGTAAGTAGCTGAAGAACCCAAGCTTGTCTGACTTCAGAGGACCACACTTTCTACTCCAGCGAGTTGCTCCATGGAAGCCAAAGTAGGACCAAGCCTTTGAGAAAGGTCTCTAGGTTTGTTGCTGGAAGGACGGCAGTTGGAGCGGAAACATTCACACATCCCTGCCTACAACCAAAGGACCCCAAATAGCAAAAATGGATGATTTTATTTCTGGATAAAATCTGAGCCTTGGGGAGGGGAACATCTTGCATTTGTCTCCTGGCAGCTTCCTCAGCAATGACTTGACTTCCCCAACAGCCTGCATTTCTTTGCTTTGCTCTTCTTTTCTCACCACAGCTTCTTTCCTGATGGGAAATTCCAGGGACACAACTCACACAAGGGTCAGAAGAAGCCACCAAGAAGTCATGACTCATCACCCGGGCTCTGGAGTCCAGCCACCAGAGTTCCATGCCAGCTCAAGTCCATCCTAATTAGGTGACACTGGGCAAATTATTCAACTTCTCACTGTCCCAGTTGCTTCATCTGAGAAATGAGGCTGTGAACAATAAAATCGACCTATGTTTCTAAGAACTAAGTGAGTTAAAGCATGTCAACTGCTTAGCACACTACCTAGCATATGGTGGGAATTTAATGAAGAGGAGCCATTATTATGCCATTGGCCCTAAAATTCAGGACCAGAGCCAGCTGCATGCATACTTCAGCCCCTTAATCCCCAAATGCATCTGTCATGCTCCAGATTAGGCTTGCTACAATACAGAACTCTTTTCCCAAAAGCAGAAGTGTTGCTGAAAGTAAATGGGAAAAAAAAAAAAAGGAAATAATTTTTTCTAGTATCTCCTGACTTAAATAGCCAATGGCTTGGGACCCAGGCAGCTGCCACTGGGGTCTTTCTTCTATACAACCAATACACGTAAAACTTCCCCTGGTTCTGGATAGAGAGAAAAAAAAATTCATCTTATTATTTTTCTCAAGCATGTATCTTTCTAATAGTATCACAAGTTCATTTGAATTCTAGAATAAGTCTCCTCATCCCTCAATCTGAAGGGCAGAGGACTACAAGCATACACTTGTATACAGGTGCATACAAGAAACCAGCTCAATTTATTTGGAGCTATTTACTTAACTGTGGGTCATCATCATCAAAAGCAGTAATTAAAGTGAGAGAGGAGGAGAAGCTGGACTAACTAAACAGAAGCTTGTTTTTCTCATGAAATGATTTATCCTGGGGTATGCAGTGCAGGGTTGGTGCGATTGTTTAAGGGAGTTAGCAAGAACTTTTTCCATCCTTCCACCCTGCCCTGTTTAAGATGCATTATTAATCTTTTTGATATAATATCGTCATTGAAATGCCAATCATCGGGTCAAAGACCATAAAAGAAGAAATGGAAAAGGTCAAAGGACAGGAGGTTGTAAAACCAGGCCAGCAAAATAGAGTTCTTTTAAAATCGTCTTCACAAAAATTCCTCCCGCTGACTTGCATTGACAAATCTTCTTGGCCAAAATTATTTGACTTGATCATGTAAAATTGCTGATAACCAACTATGCTTACATACAAAAATAAACATAGCATATGATCTAATCTAAGATGGCAATGGCATAGGGTGTTTTATCTACGTCTACTGTCACTGAACAGAATTGAAGTTTGGTCAGTGAAAATAAATGGCTGAAAAAGCATTGTTAAAGACAAAGAGGACATGGCATAATGATAATAAGAGCAATTAAGAAGATAATGCATTTAACAACATATGTTCAAAATTTACAAACCACTACTGGGGCCCTGGAGTGGCTCAATCAGTTAAGCATCAACTCTCGATTTTGGCTCAGGCAATGATCTCAAGGTTGTCAGATCAAACCCCACATCAGGACCCACACTCAGCATGGAGTCTCTTTTTCCGCTCTCTCTGCTCCTCCGTCCCTCATGCTCTCTCTTTCTCTCAATAAATAAAATCTTTAAAAATTTTTTATAAACCACTATTAACATAAGAAGATAAAATTATTGCAAATTTGTTTTAGAAATGGGAAATTTTTACATATTTCTCAGTAACTGGTACAATAAGCTGACCAAAAAATGAACATGATTAATAAGCTAGATTCACAAACATGTATGGAGCTCTGTTCCCAACAGAGACAATGTTCTTTCAAGCACATGAATATTTCAGAAACGACCACATGTTAAGCGATTAAATTCATTTTAATAATATCAAAGAATTAGTATCAAACAGTCCACATTCTCTGATAAAGATGCAATTAAGTTAGAAAATAATTTTGAAAAGAAGTGACTTTTAAAAAGCCAAATGTAGAGAAATCAACTTAATGCACTCCTTAAAAATTCATGGAATAAAGATTAAATCATCATTCTAATCTTAAAATACTTATAATTAAATGTACCAAATATTTAAGTATATTACTCTAAGTACATACTGTTAGTTGTGTCTGTTAGAAAATGCAAATTACAGATGGAAAATTAGAGAGCCTAACACTAACTTTAAATTATAAAAAGAACAACAGAAAAACTAAAAGAAGGAAATAAGAAAGACAAAAGCCAAATTTAATTTTTGAAAGAAATATTTTTTGAAATATTAGAGAATAATGTTAGTATTGAAGTTCTGAAAGCACATAAAATATTTAAATCTGAAAAAACTGATCATGAAAAATAAGAGAGAAGGCAAAATTAAATAGTATTAGAAATGAAATACGAGACATATTACCAATTAATTGTAGGTATTTTTAAACATAAGAATACTATGGACAGTCAAATTGAACATACAAGTAAAATTCATTATTTCCTAGAAAGATGTCACATATGAAACTAAATTAAAAAAGAAATAAAAATTTGAAAGCATTGATATAATCATTTTTAAATTTGAATTGAATCAAAGTCTACATACATGCACACACACTTCTCACTCCGTCCACTTGGCTAAAGCCAAGATAAGTTCTACCAAACATCAAGAAAAAAATGATTCCCACCATACAGAAACTCTTAAAGACAGTAAAAAATGAAAGAACATTATTCTTTGAAGTTAACATTTTATGATGTTAACCTGATCTTAATACTAAAATCCAACCAGAAAGAAAAACAGGAAATAAAATTAATATCTAATATAATTATCATAATAAATATTTTTTTCAATATGATCATCATGGAAGCACTAAAGAAAGGCCTACTTGAAATTAGTGATCATGAATTGAAAGTGAAATCACTTCTCATGATTTCATGGTTTTCCAGTTACATTCAGTTTTTATGGACACAGGTGCAAAGTATGTATGGTTAGATTTTTTTTTAAGATTTTATTTATTTAAAAGAGAGATCACAGACAAGCAGAGAGGCAGGCAGAGAAAGAGGAGGAAGCAGGCTCCCCACTGAGCAGAGTCTGATGTAGGACTCAATCCTAGGACCCTGAGATCATGACCTGAGGTGAAGGCAGAGGCTTAACCCACTGAGCCACCCAGGTGCCCCGTATGGTTAGATTTAAATAGGGTAGTGGTTTTGCCAAACAAATTAGAAGAAGCAAGAGGAGCAAAGCTGCTGAGAACATTTAAAAGGGAGTCATTATAAGGACAGGTCATAGACTCTACTGGGAAAAAGGAAGGAAGAAAGGATAGCAGGGGAATGAAAGATGGTTAAAAAAAAAAGTACTAGGGTCAATGCAGTGTAGTCCTGGTGAGGATGAAAAATTGACTTTATCAGTAATCTTGAGAAGTAGGCGAGGCACGATGTTATCACACTTATGTACAATGCCATAACAGGAGGTATGTTAGCGTTCATTTCTAAAGTGAATATAATGCGGTAAGTAAATAACAGAGCTTTCACTGTGCTTGAATATTCTAGCTATAAATTCTTTTCCTGGACTGCCAAATGAATTCTGCAGCCCTATCCTACACTGAATTTACAGTGACATTCCTATTTACTGCAATTACTCACGGGTTAATTCTTACCTAGGATCAACTCAGGATTATTACATCATCAGTCAGACTTTGTTAAAGCCCCAATTTTATTGTTATTTTGATAATGATTTAAATTCTAATTCTCTGAAATAAATACTTCCAGGAGAGAGGAAACAGCTCTTTAAAAATATAAAACAAGTCCCAGGGCCATAAAAATCCATACTGACTAAGGATGGAGATCGCAGCTCAGCATTCCCCAATCTCTTTATATTCTACAGCAATTTAATTTTCCTCCAATATTACTCCTCCTTTTGTAACCCATTTGCAATGTTCCTTCTCTCCTTTTTGGAATGTTAAATTCTGAACACATTATTTACTACCTGCAGTTTTGCTGTTTCTTGGTTCTATATAACCATTTGTCTAAAAAGTGCCGAGAATCCTCTTCCCTAAGTGCCTATAAATCTCCTCATAATGTCTATTTTTGGGGCAACCCTCCTCCCCCTTGCTAATCTTACCAAGAATTCCTTCAAGGTCATCAAACTTGAAATATTTATTTATAATCATTATGTAATAAGATCTTCAGAGGGATCTTTGGGGGATACAAGGGAGACTTCTTTAGATATTTTTTGGTACAAACTGACATTTATTCTTCTGCCAGTATCAATAAATAAGAACAGGTGCAATTTATGTGTGTATCATCATTCAGAAAATTGACAAAAATGACTACAGAGTTGTCTCTTTTAAGAATATCAGCTATCATTTATTACAGGGGTCAGAACATATAGAGTGGTTAGGTGGATTTATGTCCTAACTTGGGTGCCACCTTCTCTGATCTTCAGTTTCCTAAGAGTAACCTCTCAGCTTTGAGAGACACCCTTTCAGGCTAACGAGCATCAGCACATTAACATCTGTGAGGGAAATTGCCACAAAATGTAAAACTATAAATCAAGATCAAATTCCTCATAAAATGATGTTTCTAAGATATTATTGTAAGGTAACAAAAAGTACCCTGGAGAAATTAAAATCGACTATTTTATAATTGGAATGCAGAATTCTGACCGTTCTCAGTGTCCAAATTGCTTTCCTAAGGAGAATCTGTGTTTAGAAAATACAGTTCTTATCTTGATATCTTGTCCTTTTTTTATCATTCCTAAAAGGCCTTATTCGCTCTTGTTTTTATTTCTCTTTTCCTATTCCAATACATAATTTTCTTACACTTAATTGTTTTTGATTTCTCAGTAGTCTACCCTCCATGATTTTCCATACAACATTGAATTTCTGCCAGTTCTGCAAAACTCATTTCATAACGCTTTAAAGTGTGACTTTTCTCAAACCCCAGATGCAAGAAATGTGAAACATTGTGCTGTGTGGAAATTCCAGTCACTGAATTTGTTTGGTTAAGACAACTTAATTGCTCACAGAGCCAGCTCTAGTTTCATCTGAAACAAATTCAGTGACTGTTGCGAGTAAGGTGAGAGCAAAAAAGAAATGATCTATCACCTCCCTGCCAGGGGCTCTTCATGGCACCTGTCATTGCCAAGAAGTCAATGTTGGAGGGAGGGGTGTCAAAGAGAGTGAGAGTGGAGAATTGACAACTAATGTTCCTAAGAAATTGTTGCTGAACCAGAGGTAGAAAAATAATATCAATATCAGGAAAACTTTTCAAGTAAGAGACAACTGCACACAAGAGGCAATTCTGAGAGTCTTTATCACACTAAAATGTATCTAAAGAGAGAGAGAGAGAAAGACCGTCTTTCTCAAATTCTGAGTCTCTAGAGATATCAAATCAAAGAGATCTGATAAGCTATGGCTGCAGTAGAAAAAGCAAGATGACATTGTCCAAGATTTACAATTTTTTAATGGTTTTGAAATCTCATCATGACTCCTCTCTAACTCAGAAATCTCTACTGTGTGTTAGAAGACAGAGGTTAGGGAATGAGAAGTAGCTTAGTCTGATCCCGACCAAACCACACAGATCTCCCACAGTGAAGGAGGCATGGAATGAATGTTGATGAGAGAACCCCTGCATCCACTGAAACCCTCTACCTTTTTTTAAAAAAAAAGACTTTATTTATTTATTTGACAGAGAGAAACACAGCCAGAGAGGGAACACAAGCAGGGGGAGTCAGAGAGGGAGAAGCAGGCTTCCTGCCGAGCAGGAAGCCCAATGTGGGACTCGATCCCGGGTCTCTGGGATCATGACCTGAGCCGAAGGCAGTCGTTTAACCACTGAGCCACCCAGGTGCCCCCGAACCCTCTATCTTAAGTCTACCTGTCATGTACAGGAGTTTCAGGGAGTGAAGGGAATTGTAAGAGGAATCTGAGGGAACCAGTGTGCCCACTTCAGACAAATCTGTCTTTTGGTGTGCTCTACAGATTTACTCCCACTGAAGACCATTCTCGAGAGAAACCATAATGTTCCGATGGATGACACTGGCGAGAAGTCTGCCACCCAGGCCAAAGGACAGCAGCATCTTGCCTACTGCCAGCCAGCACTCCCTAAGGATGTTGCTTTATCTCTATCATCTGGTGGGACTTGAGAAAGCCCAGAGCAGTGAAGTTCCCTTTTAAGTGTAAAGTATTTGAAAAATTGATCAAGGAGAATCCATAAATTATCTCTCTAAATTGAGCTGATATTAGATAGCAATTTGTATAGCTATTCACTATATAAACATCTTTGAAAAGACAGTTCAGAAAAAGGGGCACCTAGTAATTTATGGTGTAAGACATGCAGAAACACAAAAGATCATGGAGAATTGTCCCTTCCTGCTACCTCTCACAGAACGGATGTCCAGGAGATTAATATTTCTTCAAACAATGTCTATAGGACAAAGCAAGAACCCCCATCTCACATTTTCTATACTCTCAGAGATTGTCTCAAAAATATATATTCCAAAGGCAATTCTCTGGGCCTGATGCAATTTTTATCTCCTCGTGTTCTTCTCTATCATTTTGCCATATCTGAGTGACTCTATTTTGTAGTAAAATATTCCATGATATTTACTGAGTCTCTTTATCTGGCTAGGCATCTTGCCAAGCATTCTGTGTGGCTTATATCATTTAAGCTTGCAATGAGTTTATAAATGAGATATTATTATTCTTGTCCTATAAAGAAACAATATTTCCATGCAAGATTGTATGGTAAATCCTCTCTGTAACACACACACACACACACACACACACACACAGAGAGAGACTTATACACATACTCAGTATACCCCCATTGATATTCCAAAAAGATCTGATAAAATTTAAAGAGAAACATTATAAAGACATAGCCATTCTCAATAAAATTAACAAGTCAGGAAACAATAGATGTTGGAGAGGATGCAGAGAAAGGGGAACTCTCCTCTACTGTAGGTGGGAATGCAAGCTGGTGCAGCCACTCTGGAAAATATGGAGCTTCTTCCAAAAGTTAAAAATAGAGCTACCCTACGACCCAGCAATTGCACTACTAGTATTCACCCCAAAGATACAAATGTAGTGATCCATAGGGGCACCTGCACTCCAATGTTTATGGCAGCAGTGACCACAATAGCCAAACTGTGGAAAGAGCCCAGATATCCATCGACAGATGAATGGATAAAGAAGAGGTGTGAGTATACACACACACACACACACACACACACACACACGTGTGTGTATTTGATGGAATATTACTCAGTCATCAAAAATAAAATCTTGTCATTTACAACAATGTAGATGGAACTAGAGGGTATTATGCTAAGTGAAATAAGTCAGTCAGGGAGAGACAATCATCATGTGATCTCACTGCTATGTGAAATTTAAGAAACACAACAGAGGATCACAGGGCAAGAGGGGAAAAAATAAAACAATATGAAACCAGAGACAGAGACAAATCATAAGAGACTCTTAATCATAGGAAACAAACTGAGAGATGCTAGAGGGGAGATGGGTGGGGGATGGGGTAATGGGTGATGGATATTAAGGAGAGCATGTGATGCAATGAGCACTGGATATTACATAAGACTGATGAATCATAGACCTGTACCTCTGGAACTTATAATACATTATATGTTCATTAAAAATAAAGATGTAGCCATTCTCAAAAACAAAATTAATACCTCTATCAACTTAAAAAATAAAAAAATTATAAAGCAATAAGTTGGACTAAAGAGACAGCCTTCTGGCCTCCATATATGAAAGTAGGCAATGCAACTGAAAGTACTCCCACATGGTAGGATTCCAGAACCAAAACCATTGCTTAAAATAGGGGTCCTACTCTTTTCCTCCAGTGTGCCACTGGAAATCACAGTGTCACCATGGGCCGTCGCCCTGCCTCCTGTTACCAAAACTGTAAGAATAAGCTGTATCCAAACTCTCACTTCTGCAGAGATGTCTCTGATGCCAAGATATGTATCTTTGACCTGCACCAGAAGAAGACAAAAGTGGATGCGTTCCCACTATGTGGCCACATGGGATCAGATGAATATGAACAGCTCTCCTCTAAAGCTCTGAGGCCTACCTGTATTTGCGCTAACAAGTATATGGAGAAAAGCTGTGGCAAAGATGGTTTTCACATCTGAGTGTAGCTCCAACCCTTCCATGTCATCTGTAACAACAAGATACTGTCCAGTGCTAGGGCTAAGAGGCTCCAGACAGGTAGGCTGTGTGCCTCTGGAAAGCCCGGGCACAATGGCCAGTGTCGACATTGGCCAAGTTATCATATCATTCATACCAAGCTGCAGAGCAAGAAGCCTGTGACTGAGACCTCATACAGGGCCAAGCTCAAGTTCCCTGGTGGCCAGAAAATCCACATCTCCAAGAAGTGGAGCTTTACTAAGTTAAATTCACATGAATTTTAAGACATGGTTGCTGAAAAGCAGGTCATCCAAATGGCTGTGGGGTCAAATACAAAATACATCCCTAACCATGCGTCCCTGGGCAAATGGCCTGCTCTGCCTTCCTAGGAACCTCGGCACTGCCCCCTCCTTCTTCATGCCTCCCAAAAAATCCTACTTCCTGTCCGAAAATAATAAGGGTCCTACTGGTGAAAGAGGGCTGCCAAAAGCTGACCATTGACACAGAATACAGCTTAGCTAAAGTTACATTTTGATAGAATCATAAGGGCAAAAATGCCTGCCTTCCAACACTGGGGCTTAGTTGACCAGTATTTCAGGGACTGGTTTATGATATGCAAAATACCAATATGGGCCGTAAGCATGGAGCATATGGAACAGTTCCAGAGGGATGACTGATGAAGATGAATAAAGATTAAGAGGAGGGAAAACAGGCGAGCGACAAATAGAAACTTAAACAAGGAACAGACTTAAGCTCACCTCTATCAATAGGTATATTACATTTTATATGATAAACATTTCAGTTAGGAAGGCAAAGATTTTCAGAATGGACTTTTTAAAATCCAAGTACGTATTATCTACAGGAAACATACTTTAAATATGAAGATAAAAATTGGTTAAAAGAAAACTAGTGAGAAAATACATACCATAAAAACATTAATCAAAAGAAAAGCAATGTGATTCGATTTGCACAAGAGACTTCAATATGAAGAAAATTTCCCAAGGTAAGAAGAGGTATTTCATAATGGTAAATTGGCTTAATTTATCAAGAAAGCAACAATGCTTAATGTATAAGAAACTTAAACCAGAGCACCAAAGTAAGTGAAACAAAAATTAACAAAATTAAAGGGATAAGAAGATCCACACTCATGGTTAGAGATTTTAATATTCCTCTATCAATCACTGATGTAACAACTAGACCAATCAATACCAAAAAAAAAGTATAATTGCATTGCATTGTATTGCAATCTATTTTCTATTTTTCCTGACTTATAATTTCATTTCAATACACATTTGGGGAACAGAAAGGGTAAAGCATTCTTCCTAAAATTAGCTAATATACTCTTTCAGTGTTTTCATAATAAGCCATTTCCCTAATTATCAGATTATTTAAATATCATTCAATATTGTTTAAAATATTATTTTAATATTCAGTGTTTGCACAAAAAGTCAACAGCTTTCACATTCATCAATTTTTACAATTCTTTCTTATAGTAGTAAATTTACATCTATCCTCCCAGGTGACTCATGAGAATTCCAACATAGAAAGCATTTAAGAAGATTTTCTTTGTATCATGCTTACTTATATACTTGAAATTGAAAGTTTCAGATAATAATATAAATCCAAATTAAATTATTTATTCACTTAGTCATATGGTTATGAAGATGAGATAAGATGGTAACTTCCATAAGCATATGAACATGCCAGAAATTACTTTAAAACGAACATTTACCTCTCTGGCCTTCCTAAAAGCAAATGTATGAACAGTGTGAGACTTGTGTGGAAAGCTGGTTGGGGCTAATCTGAAGAAGACCTAAAATGTCATCCCAGAAACTTGACCTAAGTATTATGTGAATGCTTAAATTGGATGACCTTTAAAAACCTCCCAGTCTGAGTGCTTATAGCTCCATGAGTCTGAGAGTATTTCTCTCCGGGATCGTTATTCAGACGAGAATGATGGTATATGAGTTCCAGCAAAATTTCACTAAGCCCTTAAGGAAACCGTCAAGTATTGCCTCTTGTCTCCAAAGTCCTTGAAAGGGAAGAGTTGCAACTCAGTACCCAAGAAATATGAGCAGAGGGATAAATAACAGCATCAGTACGTTTACAATAATTTTTGTCAGTGTTCTGTCCCATGTGTCTGAGCCATGCACATCTTAAAGGCATTAGTCAGTGTACTAGGAAGTAGATTCGTCCCACACTATTCAGCTATCAGCCATCCTGGGCCTGGCTCCTGCCCTCGGGACCCCGCAGCTCCTATAAGCTCAAGACACACTTGAAAATGAAGAATGAGTGTCGGGGGCGCCCGGGGGGCTCAGTTAAGCATCCCACTGGATTGCAGTCCGGGTGCTGAGACCAAGGCCTGCTTCAGGGTGTGCACTCGGCACAGAGTCTGCCTCAGTTTCTCTTCCTCTGCCCCTCCCCCAGCGTGCAAGTGTGTGCGCTTGCTCTCTCTCTCAAATACAGAAATATCTTTTGAAAAAAGAAAACAAAGAGTCAGTGTCGGTCAGAGAAGCCCTGCAGCGCAGTGGTACCACAGGAACGTCAGAAGCAGGTGCGGACGAGGAGCCAGCTGAAACAGACCTCACTCCTGATGAATATTTACTACCGTGGAAAAGATTTCTCTCTCAACACTTTTTTTTCCCCACACCTTTTCTTCCACAGCTTTTGAATTCCTTGAGGACGCTAATGCAAAGTGAACAAACCTTTTAGAATGTAAAAAAAAAAAAAAAAAAAAAAAAAAAAGGAAGTGTTTTCTACAAGCCCAAATTAAGATAACTACCTGATAAACGATCTTCAGAGAGACAAGAATATTCCAGTAAGGGGACATTTAGTGTAGTGTTATATACATTTCTTACATAAAAAGTTACAAATTACTGACAAAGAACATTTCAGAAAAATTGCAGACCTTATCTCAAGTTTCTAGTATATGCAGGGCCGTATGACTATAATCTTATGGAAACCAGAGAAGTTTCTTACTTTTCTTATCTTTGTATTCAGAATGCTCCTTCTTGGTTATTTTCTTCAACAAAGCAGGTGTAAACTTCATTCTTGGGGGCAGACACAGAGCCCATGCTTTGAGGTTTTGCTGAGTCATTCTGACCTTGGTAAAGTTCAGGTATAGCTTCACCACAAGTTCCGGGTCAGGGCCCACAAACGTTAAGGTCGAAATTTTATCAGGACAAGAACCATATTTATGTCATCACTTTTCCTTATTCCCTAGTAAACTGTGTGTCTGGTGCTTTGCCTGGAAATGGAGTAGTGAACATATTTATCTTTCAAGTAAGTTAACAATAACACATGATAAATATCCTTAAGGTAGGAAGACAATGTATACCAGGCTCAGTGAAACATTCCTAAAAACTAAGCTAGCTTCTGAAATCATGTATAGGGATACTTCTTCAAAATCTCTCACATTTTTCTGTACATATCCATATCAAAGCATTCATTAAATTTTACTGAAATTATCTCTTTTATGTTTCCTTTTTCATCTGACTATGGATTCTCAGATTTATTTATTTAAATGGGGGGGGGGGAACATTCCTAAGCAGACTCCACACTGAGCTCAGAGCCTGATGTGGGGCTCGATCTCACAATCCTGAGATCAAGACCTTCAGATCAAGACCTGAGCCAAAACCAAGAGCTGGTCACTTAACAAACTGTGCCCTCCAGGGGCCCCATCATCAATGTACTCTTTTCTGTTTTTGTTTTTTTAAATATTTGATTTATTTATTTGACAGAGAGAAACACAACAAGAGAGGGAATACAAGGAGGGGGAGTGAGAGAAGGAGCAGGCCTCCTGCTGAGCAGGGAGCCCGATGTGGGGCTCAATCCTGGAACTCTGGGATCATGACCTGAGCTGAAGGCAGATGCTTAATGACTGAGCCACCCAGGCACCTCAAGGACTATGTATTCTTGAGAGATAGGGGCTTTTCTTAGTCTCTGTATCACCTAGCATATATCACAAAAGCCTGCCACTTTGTAGGTGCTCTAAAATGCCTGCTTTACACATATATTTTTTGTTGTTTTCCAGGAACAGACTCATCCTCTTTTTTTATATATGAAGTACTTGCAGAATATCTAGGCAATGACACTAAGTAAACATTTGGAAACATAGCATAAAAGAACATAATGGACTCAGAAGTCTAGTAAAATATTAAAGTCATAAAATTTGAAAAAGAATTATCCTTGTAATCTCTCTATTGTTATTTTCAGATTCTGTATTACACAGCACTCGCCAACTCCTGCCTAGGTGACTTTAACTTGGTTGGTTGGTTGGTTGGTTGGTTGTTAGTTCAATGTCCAGCTTTCTTTGTGTCCTACTGGGTTATATGCTTCCGCATTTATTTTACAAAAATTGGATTATATATAAAACTTTTTTGTATGTAATGAAATCCCTCCTGCTTAGCTGGCCAGCTCAGCTGGTATAGATCGAACTCACTCTTACCAAAGGTTACATAATATGGCATGGCATGGTGTTCATTAGAGTAAACGGCTAAACTGCTAAAATAAAGCAACCTAAAAAACATCAAAGACAAAAACAAAAACAAAGGAAAAAAAAAATGCAAAGTTTCCCTTTCATCTAATAATTCCAGCCAAGTGTTCCCTGTCCCCTGGCAGCTTTATTCCATGCAGTTGATCAGGCTGATGGCAGTTGTATTATCCTTGATAGTTTCCAAGTCGATAACATTGCTGAAGCCATGGTTAGACCCACTGTGGATTGGAAACAAGTAGGAAGGACACAGATCAGAGGCATAGGGCTCAGCACTGGAACAGCACTCAGGAAGAGTGGGGTCCTCTTACAAGAGGACCCTAGAAGCCCCTGGCCAGCTATGATTTGATCACTACAGAAGAAGGAGAAAGTAAATTTTGGTGGGAAATTCGCCCTTTTCCCCTCAATCTGAATTCACCAAAATGTGTTCCACTTTTCACCTAATGATGGATCTTCAGTTTATTTCTTATTTATCCTTACCTACTTGAACTTTCATTTATGAGGATTCCAAGAATTCCAAGAATTCCTAGAATGTGCTCACACTGCTTTTTTGGGTTGTGCTGTAATATTTGCATTTCTACTAGTGATGTATATGGGAGGGCTCTGCTTGCCAGACCCGTATCTGCTCCAGCAGGAAACAAATCATCTGCTATTTCGTTGCCATTCTATTGGGTGGCAATAAATAAATTACAGCTCTTTATTAATGTTAATGTAGATTACACTGACGACTAGAAAACTTTAGCCACTATTATATATTTACTGGTCACCTGGATTACTCTTCTCTGAATTAGCTATTTATATCCTCTGCATATTTCCTCATTAGGATATATGTCTTTCTGTTATCAGTTTTATCTTGCTGACTTTATATTTCAAAAAACGCAAAAAGATTTCACAGCCTTGGAAATATGTATTTTTAGATGTATCTCCTCCTCCACTAAGTCTCCCTATTTCAAAAAAAAAATCATAGCCCTTAATATATTTTTTTAAATATTTTATTTATTTATTTGAGAGAGAGAGTGAGTAAGAGAGAGCATGAGAGGGGAGAAGGTCAGGAGAAGCAGACTCCCTTCAGAGCTAAGATCTGATGTGGGACTCCATCCCCGGACTCCAGGATCAAGACCTGAGCCAAAGGCAGTGGCTTAACCGACTGAGCCACCCAGGCGCCCCAGCCCTTAATATATTCTAAAGGTAACATTTCAAATGTATCAGAATGTTCCCCAGCTCCCCTATAAATCTGAACATACAATCCTGGCCTTAACCTGTTCTTCAAGAATAATGAATAATCGATATTCCACGGTGATATTTCATTTAACAGTTTTAAAATCTATCCACAAAAGTTAGGCATCAACAAGACTTCTGTTGTCAAGCAGTACACAATTCTCAGCCTGCTAAACTCCCACTCCGCCAATCGACGCATTGTGGAAGAGCTAATTCATTTGGAGAGAAAAGCGATCATCTTGTAAATAAAACACTAGGCCCCTGTTTCAAGTGCAGTGTGATTTGAGATTGATATTTGAGGCATTTGATGGGCTTAATTTGTTCCCCAGTGATATGCAATCAGCATTATAAAACCTCTCACACATCACTCAGATGAATTTGTATTATTTTTCATTCTGCATTCAGAAAAACCCCTAAGCAGTATCTATCTGTAAGATCGAATTATTATGACTACCCTTTCTCAGAAAGCTCAGAGAGGTTTCCAAGCAGTAATTAAACCCTGGAACATCTATAAGGCATGGAGAAAATATTGTTTTCTTTTTATACACAAAGAGCAGGATGAGAACAGTTAAATGATTGAACAAAAGAGCTCGTTGAAGACAGAATCCCTGAAGTGCCTATGTCAGGATAATACTCACTAGATCTCTGTTCTCCCCATTGTTATTTAAGAGGTAAGTCTCCTCAGGTCCTGGTCTAACAAAGGCAGGCACGGTAAAGAACACTGCACTGGGGATAGTCAGCAGATAAAAAGGACAATTTCACTTTGCTGAACTACCAGACTTGACTCATCATAAACCCAAGCTGTTTCACACAGAGGAAGATGGCAAAATAAATAAATCTTTTTTGTAGGACTTAAAATATCTTCTTTTGAACATAAGCTAAAATTTGTCAAATTTTAAATATTATTAATTGAGTTTAAAATAATTTGACCAAAGTATGAACATCACTACTTTCTTCATGAATGCATTTAAGAAGGGTTATCTACAAACAGACTGGCACAATTTGAATAGATACATTTAAAAAATATGTATGACTAGTAGGAAATTTTCTTGTCAAGGAGTTTTAGTTTTACCACATTTAATAATTGTAATAAAAATGCCTTATATATAATTAATACATTTATGGTAGGTATGGTAAAAATAAACAATAAAATAGATGCTTGTGTTTTATTTTCAAATTTTACGTAATATATAGACCTCTGGACAAATGTTTATTTAGCTGTGGGCATTTTAGAACCTAAATGTGTACTTTAGAGACTGGTGAAAGATATCATTTATTAATCTGTTGAAGGTTTTCAAAGCAATCCTCCACTGAGTAAGAGAAAACAGCTTCTTTTTAATTGCACAGGACATTCTTTGTACAATAATAATATCTAACACACTGATATCCATTTTTGCAACTAAAACGTAGATGGGATCATATGACTTGCAAACCATTTTCCTTATATCCATTTAACTTAATGATCGCAACAATCTCATGAGTTCCATTTCAATATTATTCCCATTTTACTGAAAAAGTGAAGATTCGGCCAAATTAAGCAATCCTTTTCAAAGCCACACAGCTTAGTGACGTAGCAGGGACTGGAAAACATGTCTGCTGGTTCCAAATCCTATACATCACAGCATCCTGCTAATTGTCATGGATTTATTTTCAAATAGAATATTTTTAAGGGTAGAGCTATCGTTAACTTAATCACATAGGACTATGCTTACTGGTTTCACTTTACACTCATGATCACAAACTTAGATACTCCACACTGTGTGGCTATCCTTCTACTTTTCATTCATAAGTTTGCTTTTCTACTTTCTTAGACAATTTCATATTTTCCCTCTATATTTCTCTCCTCAAATCTTCACCCCTAACCTCGAATTCCACTCTGCAAACTTACTTCATATGTTCCTGAAAGAAGTCCCACGGGAACTCCACCACCTCCCACCCCCCAAATCTAGCTTGTTACCTCATCTGAGCCCTCCCCATCCCTGTACCTGCTCCTATCAAAGGAAACTCCCTCCAGTGATTCTCTATATGCCAAGTCCTCTCACTTTCTTAGAGATACTCCCTTCAATTAGCTCAATTTCCCAACCTAAAAAAGAAAATGAAGAAAGCCTCCTGGAGCTCTGAGAAGTCCCATTTCCCAACACCCCTCCCCTTCAGAGGAAACTTAAGGAAAATGTTGCCTATGACCACCACCTCCACTTTTTTAGTCCCCATGCCTCTCTGGGATTCCCAGGCTTACTTGATGTAAGTCTCCTCCAAAGTCACAGGTAATCTCCTTATTACCACCTAAATGGTCAGGATTCTATCCCCATCTCCCCCAAACTCAGCTTCCTTCATGAAGCAATTCCTCTTGGTGCCACACTCTTCACTCCCCCCCTCCCTTTCCAGCCCTCCCTTCTCCACTCTACTTGTTAGGTCCTCCGCCACCGCCGCCGCCAGTCTCTAATCTTTGGAATGTTCTACTTGTCAGTTTTCTGTTCCTAGGTGACCTCTTCCCCCCCTCCCCATTGGCTTTGATTATCTTCTATATGCTGAAAACTCCAAATATTGGCAACTCTAACCTCATCTCTCTTTCCAAGTTCATA
The DNA here is from genome assembly GCA_004023965.1 of Spilogale gracilis. Classification (NCBI taxonomy): domain Eukaryota; kingdom Metazoa; phylum Chordata; class Mammalia; order Carnivora; family Mephitidae; genus Spilogale; species Spilogale gracilis. The sequence continues at coordinate 3,445 of PITA01008644.1, read as the reverse complement.
CTTAAAAGATATTCACTTAATTGTATCAAACTTCTGTGATTTTTTTTTTACTTCTCTTCTACAAACCTATCTCACTCCACCATATTCTCCACCTCTGTTAAATATCAACACCTATAGTAACCCAGGTACTCAGATCAAAAACCTAATAATCAAGAATGCCTGGGTGGCTCAGTCAGTTAAGCCTCTGCCTTCGGCTCAGGTCATGATCCCGGGCGCTGGGATGGCGTCGGCATCAGGCTCCCTGCTCAGTGTGGAGCCTGCTTCTCCCTCTGCCTGCTGCTCACCCCATTTGTGTTTTCTCTCACACACAAACACAAATGAGTAAATAATTTTTTTAATAAAAAAGTAGTCATTCTGGAAACTTCTTTCCCTCAAATCTAATATAATCAATCAGAAAGTCCTGTAAATTCTGCCACCAAAATATATCCCAAATTGGCCTTTTTCCATCTCCATGGCTGTCATCCCAGCAGAAATCTCTATTGTTCTTACCTGAACAACTATTGCAGGGGAGCTGGTTTTCACTGTCTTCACTCTTGTCCCTTTTATAGTAAATTTTCCCCAACCAGCCAAAGTGATATTTTAACAACATGGTTCTGACCATGTCACCATAAACTGAAAATATCGGGTTTTTTTTTTTTTCCCATTGCACTAAAAATGAAATTCAAATTTCTTACCAAGAGTTATAAAACTCGGGGCGCCTGGGTGGCTCAGTTGGTTAAGCAACTGCCTTTGGCTCAGGTCATGATCTCGGAGACCCGGGATCAAGTCCCACATCAAGCTGCCTGCTTGGCGGGAAGCCTGCTTCTCCCTCTCTCACTCGCCCTGCTTTTGTTCCCTCTCTGGCTGTGTTTCTCTCTGTCAAATAAATAAAATCTTAAAAAAAAAAAGAGTTATAAAACCCTATATAAAATAACCACTACATAATTATAGAACTTCTTTCTTACCACTTTCTCTCTTCTCACTATTCTCCAGCATCACCAATCTTTCAGCTCCTCAAACATATCAAGCTTATTTCCACTGCAGGATCTTAACACGTGCTTTTTCTTCCCCCTGGAATTCTGTTTCCCTGCACAGTAGCCCTCTAATGATTTCAGATCTCAGTTAGTGTGCAGCTTTCTCAAAGGGGATTTCCAAGATCCCTTATCAAATACTGTTATTTCTGGGGCGCCTGGGTGGCTCAGTCATTAAGCGTCTGCCTTGGCTCAGGTCATGATCCTGGAGTCCCGGAATCAAGCCCTGCTTTGGGCTCCCTGCTCGGCGGGAAGCCTGCTTCTCCCTCTCTCAGTCCCCCTGCTGTGTTCCCTTTCTCGCTGTGTTTCTTTCTGTCAAATAAATAAATAAAATCTTTTTAAAAATATTATTACTTCTTTTTTTTTTACTTTAAATTTATTTTACTTTTTTCAGTGTTCCAAGATTCATTGTTTATGCCCCACACCCAGTGCTCCATGCAAGGTGTGCCCTCTTCTAAGCTTGTTTTATCATACAGCTCTCTTTTATTTTCATAGCACTGGAATTATTGTATTGATTTTTATATTTTTGTTTTCTGGCTTCCTGCCTACTTCCATATTTCTCATAATAGTATAATATCAATGACTGAGATACTAGCTAATTCATATATTCATTGCTGGTGCCTAAATACTCAGGATATACAAGCTGTACAATAAATATTTGGTGATGAATTCACTTCAAGTTCATGAGTGTTTGATCCCATCTATAACACGAAACACTAGGAGCAATCCAGTCTGAAGCACATGCTCCACAATTTCCAGTCCTCTTTTAAACACCTCACTTTTAGATGTAATAAGTCTTTAAGAAATAGAGGGATCATTCATCCTGCCAACAACCACCTTAGCCGAAGCTCCTATTGCATGATTCCTGGACTCCATATGATTCCATAGCCTCCTTATGTTCTTCCTCTGTCCACTCTTCTATTTACAATAAATTTCATAAATATTTTAAATTAATTTCTAAAACATATGTTAGTATGTCACCCAAACGTTTAGTGTTACTCTCATGTACAAGTGATGTTCTATTTCTCAATAATCTAGAGCCTTAACCTCTAAGATTATACCTCATTATCCCCATTCCATGTTTTGTTTTGTTTTTTTTTTGTTTTTTTTTTCCATGTTAATTTCTGAAACTTATATTTTGTTCATACTATTTATCAGCCCACACCATGCTCCTATCCAGATCTTAGTAACCCTTAAAGCCCATCATATTTCACCTCTTCACAAGACCTCCCACCTTTTCTACTCACCCCTGATGTCCCATTGGCTTGAACACCAGTTGTAGTTAGAGCTGCATAAATCTTCTGATACTAACTTATTTATTGCTTTGCATTGTTACTCATTTCTTTTATGCAACACTTGTTTCATGTATTAGTCTATTAGGCATTAACTACTGCCAGATCTATGCTGGATGCCAGAGATAGATATAGATATAGATGATGTAGATGATATAGATATAGAGATAGATAGATATCAATAAATATCAAAAAATCAATATCTTAAAGAAATCACTCACGACCATATACTAGAAGAGAACACTGCATGTGATCTGTTTTTTGAATCTTTTCCAATGTCTTTCAGTGCTATAAATTTCCCTCTATGCACTGCTTTCACTGCATCTCACAGATTTTGATAAGTTTTGTTTTCATTTAGTTCAAAATATTTTGGGGGCACCTGGGTGGCTCAGTTGGTTAAGCGACTGCCTTCGGCTCAGGTCATGATCCCGGAGATCCAGGATCGAGTCCCACATCGGGCTCCCTGCTCGGCGGGAAGCCTGCTTCTCCCTCTCTCACTCCCCCTGCTTGTGTCCCCTCTCTGGCTGTGTTTCTCTCTGTGAAATAAATAAAATCTTTTAAAAAAATATATTTTTAACTTCTCTGGATATTTCCTTCTGACACATGTATTATTTAGAAATGTGATATCTAATCTCCACATATTTGGGGATTTTCCAGTTATCTTTCTGTTATGATTTAACTTCATTGTGGTCTGAGAGCAGATATCATATGGAGTTCTATTCTTATAAACCTCTTAAAGTGTGTTTTATAGCCCAGAATGTGATCTCGGTAAATGTTCTATCTGAGCTCAAGAAAAATGTACATTCTGCTGTTGTTAGATAAAGTCATGTCTAGATGCCCATTAGATCCAGTTGATTGACAGCACTGAGTTCAACTCTGTCTTTAGTGATTCTCTGCCTCCTAGATGTGTCCATTTCTTTTTTTTTTTTTTGAAGTATCTTAAGTCTTTTTTTTTTTTTATTGTTACTAAATTTTTTTTTTCCAGTGTTTCAAGATTCATTCCCCATTCCCCACACCCAGTGCTCCCCGCTTTAGGTGTCCCCAGTACCCACCACCAGGCTCTCCCATCCCTCCACCCCCCTCCCTCCAAGTCCCTCAGTTTGTTTCTGTGTTCAAAGTCTCTGTTGTTTCGTTTCCCTCCCT
>PITA01008643.1:0-82927 GCA_004023965.1 Spilogale gracilis | reverse complement strand
TTAACCAACTGAGCCACCCAGGCACCCTGGAAATTCACTCTAAAGATACAAATGTAGTGAACCGAAGGGACATATGCATGCAAATGTTTATAGCAGCAATGTCCACAATAGCCAAAATATGGAAAGAACCTAGATGTCTATCAACAGATGAATACATAAAGAAGATGTGGCATACACACACACACACACACACACACATACACAGAGAGAAAGAGAGAGGGAGAGAGAGAGAGAGAGAGAGAGAGAGAGAGAGAGAGAGAGAGAGAGAATACTATGCAGTCATCAAAAAGAATGAAATCCTGCCACTTGCAACAACGTGGATGGAACTGGAGGGTATTATGCTGAGCAAAATAAGTTAAACAGAGAAAGACAATTATCATATGATCTCTCTAATATGAGGAATTTGAGAGGCAGGCCGGGAGGTTATAGGGGTAGGGAGGGAAAAAAAATGAAACAAGATGGGATCAGGGAGGGAGACAAACCATAAGGGAACTCTTAATCTCAGCAAACAAACTGAGGATTGCTGGGGGTGTGAGGGGAGGAATAGTGTGGCTGAGTTATGGACATTGAGGAGGGTATGTGCTATGGTGAGTGCTGTGAATTGTATAAGAGTGAAGATTCACAGACCTGTATCCCTGAAGCAAAGGATACATTATATGTTAATTAAAAAAAAATTTTTTATAGTCTGAAATTCAAGTTCTGTTCTTAGTATTGCCTCCCTGTATGATCTTGGGAAACAGCATGATTTAGAGAGAGATAGAAATTTACATTTAGAATATAGTTGGCTTATTTTTTCAAATTAGAAAATAAGTAATCAGATGTTCAATACATATTTGATGAATGAATTAAGTCCAAGTTGTTGATTCTTGCTTCATGTATTACAAAAAAGAAAAAAGTAATCTCCTTTTTGTTTTAATTTACTGTACTACTGCAGGCATCTCTAGAGTCAGTTGTGATCCATGGGAACAGGGCCAGAGACAAAGCTCAATCGGAGAGACCCTGTTATTCTTCAAATTCAGTCCGCAAATCCTGGTCTATTATACTTGATTGAAACTAAATCTATATTATGAAATAACAGGACTTGAGTAAATCTTAAGATGATCCTTTTGTACAAGAAGACCTTTCTATAAATGGCCATTGCTGATTCAAATCATCTTAGGGGGAAAAGGATAATCATTTTCACTTTCCAATTCTGTTTGTCTAGGCTGGTATAAAAAAGGTTTGCATATATATAAGTAAGGTAAATTTACACTTATATAGGTTCTAGCATTAAAATAATTTTGGAAGCAATATTTGTCATTAACCCTCAAAAAAAGTTAATAGTTCTACCACTCAATATTTACTGAGAAAACAAGTTATATATAAGTTTATTATGCAATCAACCCGTGTTTAGTGGAGGATTATTAAAAAACTATATGAAATGAAAAAGACATGATCTCTTCCTATAGAAGTCAAATCTTATAGTAAAATGTGAAATGCAAGGCTTAGACCCACATAAAGATTAACAAAATGGTAAGCAACAGCAATGTCAGGTGTTGATTATGTCATAAGATAGTATATAATTAATTAATTAATTAGTTAATTAGTAGTTTTGACAACAAGTACTATATGGGTCATAGGAAGATCAGACGGTTGTGGTCCAAACTGATCAGGACAGAATACAAGGAGGAGATAATTTAACCAAGGCTTGAAGGATATGTAGAACTTCAATAAGTAGGTATGTTACATTGAAAAACTTTGATGTTTCAGTCAACATGTTGGAGTTGCTAATAAACTATGCAAATGACTTGCCTCCTTTCCTCAAGGCACTCAAAATTTAGTATTAAGATTATCCAAATACCTACAGGAAAAAAAAATAAAGGAGTGATTTTAATGAATGACAGAACTTTGGCCACCAATGTTGTTAAGTATGCAATATCTGATTATTGTTCAAAAGTATACCAACTATCATTATTGAAAATTGAAGTTAGACAACCTAATTGTTATTGTTAGGAATTAAAAGAAAAAAGACAACAATAAAACAAAACAAAAAGCCCTCTGGAAATCTCCCAGTCAAGTTTCCCCTATTTTTAATTACTGATGACTAATAGCTCAACTAGTGATTGACTAGTATGCCAAACCTCAAGAAGGTATTGCTTTTTCAAAAATATACATGGTTTTTAAAATATAATCTTAAGTATCCTTGGAAATGCACAATTTACTTAAAACATAACAATAAATGAAAATATAAATAACTGTAAATTATTCCAATCACTGAGTTCCTCTACCATTGAAAGTATTCTAGCTTGTGTTCTCAAGTTGAATTAAACTGGATCAGTGATATCAGTAACATATATAAACATCATCAGAGATTTATGAGATGGTTCAACGATAACTTAATCTAGCTCAACAAAGGTAAGTGCATTTAAGTCAATCAGCTGGAGTTGCATACAACTAGTAAACAAAGAAGCAGATCAACTCTCCAGAGATACTTTTAATCTATTGTATTGACTCTGCACAGAGATAGAGAAAAAACTTCTTCCCCAGGGTCAGCTCCTGACTGTTACTGCTTTCCCGGCCAAGTCTGCCAACTGAAAGCCGACCGTCTAACTATATGAGCTTTGCCTGATTCCCAAACTAATTAGAAGAACACAGTATGACTAGACATGATAAACTTTTCTTCCCCATTAGTGAGAGTGGAGATGATAGTCTGCAATTGCTACTCCTGAGTTCTAGAAAGTCTTGGGTGGACTCCCTCCCATGGATGCCCAAATGACCATTTGGCTAAACACTGCACCTTCTCAGGAGCTTGTATCTGTGACCCAGTACCCATACTAGCAACTTGATATAGTCAGAGCCTGTCCCTGAAGCTAACATGCCCTGACCTTAAAATAACCTGTGTTATTTCTCTTTATTTCCTCTCTTTTTTGATTTCGGTGTACTTCTCTGCAACAAGGCTAATAAGTCTTTCTGATAATAAGAACTACCCAGGCATTCTGGGTATGTACTTTCCACTACCGCCAAACAACTGTGCTCTTGGCTTTTGACAGTGTACTAGAATAATTACTATTTCCTACTTTCCCACATCAAAGCCTGAGTCCTACTTGACTATTCAGATTGGATAGGCTTCTGTCCAAATCAGTTCTCTTCTTCCTTTCCCCATATTACCTAATGACCTGTAGTGCTTTTTCTTTAAAACCAGAGCTCCAAGAATGTCTCAATCTAGTACTGTGACTGTGCAGACACTGACACTGTACTTCTCACACAATTCCTGAAAGGAAGGCATCAGAAATTCTAACTTCTCTTTGAATTATACCTAGAAATATACCCAGAAATGGGTAAGGATACCTAAAAGTACAAATATATAATAAAAATGAAATATAACTAAAAATGGGACACCTAGAAATAGGATTTAAAAAGGCATGTATTTAGCTTCCGAAGATATTACTAATCTTTCAAAGTGCTTGGTCAACTGATACACTAGCAATGCCAACAATTTCCATTTGCTTCACATCCTGTCAACCCTTGATGTTGTTAGTCTTTAATTTTAGTCCTTTCATAAATACAGTTTTTAACATGGATTTCCCAGTTGACTTCTTTCACATATTTTTGGATTTTTGAGCACTTTTATTTATTTATTTATTTATTTATTTATTTGGTCAAATGCTTTTTCATGCTTTTTGCATACTTTTAACTGGGTTGTCTTTCCCTTGTTAATTTGAAGATCTTGATCTCTCTCTCTCTCTACACACAAATATATATAATGTATTATATTGTATTATATTATATTATATTATATTATATTATATTATAATATAGAGACATTATATCTGTATATCTGAATAGGGGTTCTTTTATGATATATGTATTATGAAGATGTCCACCCAGTCTGTTGCTTGCACACTTTACTCTTCCACAATATGACTAAAGCTAAAATAAAAGAAGAAGAAGAAGACAACCACACATCCTTTGAGTAACACAACAGATGGTAAAATTAACTCTGGCAGTGCAAAATAAGTTATCTCATATTTGCTATGATCATGAGGCTAGAAAGAGACAATTTCAGTTTCACTTTTCTTCTGTCTCATGTACTTATGGCTTTATAGAAAGAAAAACTTTCTGTAAATAAATGCTTGACAGTTAAGGCTAAAGTCCATGGAAGAAAAGAGAGATGCCAACACAGGACTTTGAAAAATCCCGTGTCCTCTGCATAAGTAATGAATTGAGAAAGACTCCACAATGAAAACAGGTATCATAAAGGGCTCTGGATGCATGACCAGTGGGCAACCAGAAGATTTAGAAAAGGGATCAGGTCACCTTTCTCAAGTTAAAGAGAATAAGAGGTGAGCTCATCTAAATTAAGCAAGAGGCTCCACTGCTGAGTTCTCCCCTATGATTGTTGTGGAAAGTCTGATAAAGAATTTTTCTTCATGGTCTTCTGGACCTTTGTGTGGTGATTAGGTAATAATAAGTTACATTTCAAAAAAATTACCTGTACTGTTTCTGCAACCTACTTCTACTCATTTGGAGGTTAAGAATATAGTAATAGGCTACACATAAAATAATATTAGAGCTACTTATCTACAGGCTTTGAAGGATATTTCACTCTGCAAAGTATTAAATATATACCCACTACAGACAGTGAAGAAAAATCTAAAGCTTGATTATCTGCTTCTCTGGAGCTACAACTTGGTGGAGCACATGTGCATGCTTATTATGCCTATGAAGCTTTCCAAGAGAGACACCCAGTGCTCATTACATTCTCTAGTGTGGTGTTCTTCATATGCTATCCTCTAGTTGTTCTTTAAAACAGAACACAAAGAAGAGGAGGATTTAAGGCAGGCATAACAGATATCCTTTGGGTTTGTGATTTTAGGAAGGCAAGTGCTCTGGCTGAAGACCAGACAAAGAACAGCAATATGACCAGATGAAAAGGCTTTGCTGGAGCACATTAAATGACACTATAGTCGCTAAACTCTCACAAAGAAAACAAATAGGGCAGGCATGCTACAGACTTGGACTTGCTTTCAAAATCAGACTATCAAGTGTGCTTCAAGTTGAAAAGATTCCAACTTGGCCATAAAAGCTTTCTTTCCATCAGGTGAGCTATCCATGCTACTGACTTAGGGACCAGCACTTTTACACGCAAGCATGCTCTCATGAAGTTCAAGTGGATGAGGAGGGAAAGGAAAGCAAACAACAAAATTTGTTTATCGGATTCAAGCTGAACCATCTGTTTTTAATGATTAGATCTTCAGCTTCCAATTTTCGTTTGAATGTTATTGCTCATTTCTAGCAGGGCCCTGAGCCGTTGCTTCCCCTGTGTGTGGATTCTAAGTAAAATACAGCTTAGATCGAAAGACTGTTAGAAGAAATCACGCTTAATGATGTCTGGCAGACTCTCCATTTGCTCTGAAGGAAAAGTCAAGGGCCCAGGTCAAGAAGGAGGTCAGTTCTTAGCTCAACATGGCATTAGGGTAATGGGTGTACTCTGTGACGCTCAGTTTGTCCAACTGAAAACCGCCATTGTAATTTGGCTTCCCAGGAGCCTAGGCTAAATAAGGATTAACTACTGTTTTCCTTTCACTTTAGATAAGAGACTCAATTTTGATGCAAAGTTTATGAAACTCAATTCAGGTCTCCTCTGTGGTAATAAACAGGTTGTTGGGATAAATGTTTCTTTCCTGGAGGGTTTTATGTCTCTGTAATTGTGGTTTGTGGGAGTATCCTAAATAATCACCATTTTTCATGATTGTATTCACCATTTGGAATTGGTTGTATTGATTGCAGGTAATTATAATTGTATTTGCTGTGCTACATCATCTGTATGGAGGGACATGTGAAACTACCTGATCCAAGACTTTCAACATAGTGAGAGAATATGTGTATGTCTCTGCAAGATACTGTGTGCATATCTGATTTAAACTCCCCAAGTAATGCATATCTCTTCATATATATGTGTATGTGTATATATACATATATATACTCATATATACATACATATCTATATATATTTAATATGAAAATAATGTTCTAAATTTGCCCTTCCTTGTGTGTGTGCATGTGTGTATTAGGACTCTATCCTAATAATTTACATATATACATATATATAAATACACATATACGCACACACACATACACTCAATATGAGTTAAATTCACAATGCTCAGAATTCAGAGAACTACTAATTACTATTGAGAGTTTGGATATTTTGAAATTAACATATTTTCAAAATAACTAGCTAGCCATAAAATTATCCTAGCCTATTTTGGAGTTATGTCCCTTAATTCAACCAAACTGGTTATAATAAAAAGCACATACATACTTACAATAAAAAGTACATAAAAACACTTCTGGAGGTACAAAGAATGACCCTAACTTCTGACACCAAATTCTAAGATTAGATCACTGTAATTCTTCCATAATTCAAGTATTTGTATTTCTGTGTTGGGGGTATCTGTGAAGTTTCCAATGACAGCAGTAAAACACTGAGATACTGACTTTTTAGTATTTGCTGACTCATTGAGCAGACAATAAGAAGTGACTCTAAAACAAAGTACCAAATGCCAATAGAAAACAATAATGGAAATGTTATAAGATGGCTAGAGTTCCCAGCCTAATGGCAGAAATGCACAGTAACAATGCAGATATTTGAAATTATAATCAGACTGAACTAGGAATATCTGGGAATATTTCCTAGAGGAAGTGAGAAGGAAGCTAGGTGTTGAAGATCAAATTGAATGGGCCAGGGCAGAAGACATGCCTATACTATCTCTTAGTTATGAAAACCACACCAGTGCAATTTTGAGAGATGGACCATGTCACCTACCCATCATTGGTTGCAGACTCAGGCTGTTATCCATACACCTCTCTACTCCCACTTTCCTTAAATTCCACTGATAATTTCCTCCAGTCCTTCAACCTTCTATCCTCTTTCTCCTGTTCTTACTCTAGATAAATTACACTGTCTCCAATCCTTTCATGTTTCTCTGTTCCTATAGTTCAATTCATACTTTGTCAAAATACTCTTTCTTAAAGTGAAATGTGAGGAAGAAGACATTATTTATTTGGACAAACTTCATGGTATCTACTATTATGCAATAAACATTGCAACAATGGGATCATGAAAAATTCTTAAGTAATTCTGAAGAAAATTCATGAATATCACAGAGTTCTATCACAAAATAACCATTTTTTTTTAAAAAAAGATCAATAGATACCTTTTTCTACAGGTTTCTAAACATCAGAATTACTTCTCATACATTTTAATTCATGAGTTAAATATGTCCTGGGATGATATATTATTTAGCATGCTCATTGGAAAAAAAACAAATTAAGGTTGATTAAGCAAAAAGTAGAGTTCATTATAAAACCCACAGAAGGCACCATGGGACACAAGGGCAGGCAGAGTTGGGGTAGTAGGAATACATCAGGCCAAGGGCCTGAGATTTTATCACTACTCTCTGGTCCCCTCTCATATCTGCTCTGTTGCAATTTGCCTTTCTTGCCCTAGACTGGTTTGTATCCCAGTCTACCTCATCGAAAAAGGCTGGTAATAGTTCTGTGGTTTTATCTTCTCTATTCAAAATAAGGCCACATGGACAAAGGAGTTTCATAGGCCAATTTCAGATGTCAGAAGAGAAAGTATTCAATTCTAGCTTTAAGCAGATGTTCACTCCTGGACCAATCCAGTATGTCCATGGGAATAATGTCCTTTGTTACAAAAAGAGCCACCAAGAGTCCTACTGTAATCTTGTGGATTGAGGTTGAAGGAAGAAGTTCCGAGGGGGAGTGGGGAGCGGGGGAAAGCCTAAGAAAATAAATCTTTTGTGAACTTAACTTAGAAAAGCTTAACAAAACACAGACCCTATCCCCTACTTTAGCTGTTTGCCTACTTTCACCCCTGCTATGCCCTAGCAAAATGAGACAATGATTGGAAATATCACCAGAGTGTGAAGAATAAATTAAAATGTCCAGACTCTGCCTAGCAATGAGGCACAACAGGCATAACCCTAATGTCTGCCTATAACTAGAAGCTGCAGCTAACTGTACTCTAGAACAGCAATTCTCAACAGGAGTCCCTGGACAGATAGGACCAGCATCTCTTACATCATCTGAAATGCAAATTCTCAGACCCTAACCTCAAGTTACAGAACAAGAATCTCTGGGGCTGGGCCCAGCAACCTGTGCTTTATTTATTTACAAGCCTTCTAGGAGATCTTTTTTTTTTTTTTTTTTTTTTTGATGCATGCCAAACTTTGATCACCATTCTTCTAGACTTTAGAATCTATAGTATTTTGTTTGTTTTTTCTTTGCTATTTCAACTTGATTCTGAAATGGAAGTTAACTGAAGAAATCTGAATAGTACCAAGACAAGAACAAGATTTAAATGGATGCCCTGAACTTGCCGCAAGAGGGCAACTTTTGTCACAGGGCATTTGCAAATACATATACTCTACTGATTTAAGGGAATTCCTTCAATAATTCTGAACTTCATCACTTCTCTCTGCAGACATTTGACTCTACCACATACCAGGAATTCAGAGAGACTAGAGCTAGAGAGATAAAATACTGCAGACCTAGCCTCAAAGAGCTCCTAAGTTTGGTAGTTGTGAGACAAATGATAACAAGAGCAGACAAGAGACTTAGACAATAATAATTAAATTTTAGCATAATTCTGGCAATATTAGAAATGCCTATAATGAAGGAGAAGCAGTTCAGAGAGGCTTCCCAAAAGAGTTGGCATCTGACCAACAGAGAGCAGTGAGCGGGGGTCAAACTGATATCACCGGGAGAGTTGCATGTTAGAAATCAGGAACAGAGTGAAAAGAGGAATACAATTTCAAAAATAACATTTTTGAGCTAAGGCAAATAATATTTCTGGAGAGGAAGCTGCTGACATTCTTAGGCTCAAGTAACAAAGGTCTTGTCCATCACCCTCAAACGATTACGCTAAGCGTCCTTTTTGCTTTTTTCTTGGACAGGATGCCCTGCACTCCCATACTGGGTCATGCTTCCTAAAGTATTTACTCAACATCATTCTTATCAGAGATTAGTAGTGCCACTGCAGGTGAAGGGACTGTTCTGGCCCTGAGGGTATTTAGAACTCAATGGAACAATAAGTAAATGAGTGCTTCCATTTAGCATAAACTCTGTAATTTCAGTTCCCTTGGGTGAATCATGATTGAAGAGAGAGGAGGCAAGTACTGAACTCTTGTATTTCTGGAAAAGCTTTCTGAAGGCATCCTTTACAGGCAGTATTATGGATGGAATCTGAATGTGGAAGAGGACTCACGCAACCTTACCCTTATCTTTACAGAGAGAAATGGGTGAAGAACAAATTGACATAGAGGTGACTATCTGGACCAGCATCATAGACCAATAGAACACGTAGGGTCTTTTTCAAGCAGTTAGGTTTCAAATTTTATCTTTGGCATAGTATGAAATCACAATCTTGAGAAAAGATAACAATATTATACATTAATGTATATATTAATATACATTATGTATAATACAAATAATTATGTCTAAATACATAATGTACACATTAATATTTTACAAATAAGGTTCCCTCAAAGCAGACAAGGAAGAAATGGCATGTAAAAGGTACAATGTTATCAATAAGAACTGATGGAAAAATAAATGAGAGAGGAAAATACCATTCTCTCTTACACACACACACACACACACACACACACACACACACACACACACCCTTCCTAATACATACTTGAAAAAATACAGTTGATGTTGTGCCCAAGTCGTGAGACCCCCGAAAAAGACCACCGGAGACCAGAGTCAAAGCCAAGCGGCAAGGGTCGTTTATTGTCAGGGTCGAGCCTGGGCCTCCGTGCGGACGTTACCGGTCACGCTCAGAGACCCCAAGCATACCTTTAGCGCAGCTTTTATAGGTAAAGACAAACAAGTTACAGAGAAGTTGGAGAATTTCCACAGTTAAAAGCACATGATTGGTTGACATTCTCCCTAGTTTATTGGTCACCTTACGACTGGCCTTGGCCCCCCAGCAAACCCCAAGGCGCCAGATGGTCAGGTAGGGGGCTCTGGGAGTGCTCACATAGCCACATTCCTGGAGCTAGATAGCCGGGCTCAGGGAGTGCTCTTGTAGCCACATTCCTGGAGCCAGATGGCCATTATCTCTCGTTCTTAGATCTGAAGGCGAAGGGAGAGGGTGGCTATGGTTTTTCCACTTTCTTAGGGTCTAGCAAGCGAGTGTACAGAAGCCAGGTGGCTATTAGGGGTATAAGGCATAATGGTCCTAATTTTATTTTTCACGCTTCTCATTGAAAATAAATGCAAGTTAACCTAGAGAGAAAAATAAACTTGCTACATAAAAATTAATTGGTTTGACTCATATTTCTCTATTAAAATATTCATTAATGGCAATTGCAATAAATTGATTTATTGCTTTACATACAGAATCATCTGATCACCCATATAAATTAATTTTAATTAATCCTCTCCCTTCTTAAAATACTATGAACACCCTTACTATCAGCGTATATATATTCATACTGCATTTCTCCATTCGTTTCTACTTCCAAGCTACAGATTGGGAGAAAGAAGAGGAGACTGAGATCTGTAAGGGGACTTAGAAGAGTAAAAACCATCCTGCCCTTTTCCTGACCTTGGTGAGAAAATCTAGACTTTCAGCAAACCTAAGGGTACATCTCCCTCCCTCCTAGTGCCTCTACATCCACCCCAGAAGGGCAATTCAGTTTATTTATTTCTGAGATTTTTAACATCAGGCTGGTGAGACTCAAAATGTTTATGCTCCAAGCAAGAGAACCTTTTTCATTGTTTGCCAATCTGTGTCAGATTTAATCTAGATCTGTAAACACCAGTATATTTTCGATTCTGATACGATTTCCTTAAATTTACCCTACAGAGAAGGCTTTTTTGTTGTTTCCTTCTTTTCTTTCTTTCTTTCTTTCCTTTTTTTTTTTTTTTTTTTTTTTTTTTTTTTTTTTTTTTTTTTTTTTTTTTTTTTTTTTTGGTAATCTAAGAGTAAAAAAATCCCTGAACCAATTGGTCAATCGATTAACAAATTAACTGCTAAATAATGGATTGGGCCCTGTTGACATGGTGACAGGGTGCCCAGAATAAAATATGTCTCTACAATACTCCTTTGAACACATGCCTAACAAAGCAACACTTGCTTTTCCTAACTAGTTTACACAAATGCCTAGAAACCAAATAGAAAAACATGGGCTGATAATATTTTATCATTCATACAAGCTGAACAGAAATGGGCATTACATTGAGAAATGAATAAAACCCGTTTTCTTTCGAATTAAATTTTAATGTAGCAGAACTTTACATGATCCTTTGAACATAAATAAATGTAGGAAGACAACAAAATATTTTCCACTGCTAATTACACCATTTATATTAAACATGGTGTAATAGTACACAAGAAATAATGTTACTAAGTAGACAAAAAAATGAGAGTAAAAGAATTGGAGGAGGGAGGAGAGGATGACAAAACCACATAATGAAGTTTGCGTTATGTAAGAATTATCCTCTACAATGTTTCAAGTCTTGGTTATTTACTTAAAGGCTTTTAGTCTGGAATAATGATGATATGAATAATCATCAGACGCCAAAGCTGTAGCTTACAAACCTAGTCAGAAAGAATGTAATACAGGGGAAAAAAAAAAGAAAAAGAGCTGTATATTAAAAGGGGAGCATTTAGGACTGCTCTTTACTGATAGTATTCACACAACTTTCACAAAGAATATCAGAGGGGAATGGGGCTCTCTCCCCAACCCACATTCTCCATTCATTTGGGGTTGTTCAAACTGACAGTTTGGGGGGATGCTTGCGGATTTAGGACAGAAGCAATTTTCAAATGTCCAGTGTGGAGGATTTCCTCAGTCTGTGGATTTTCATGCAGTGTTCATACAATACAAAAATCAGTTGACTATTGGAGACCTAGGTTTTGAAACAGTTCAATGGCTTGCATAACTAGGAAAAAAAATCTTAAAATACTTCCTCCTTTATTAAGTTTGACCCATTTTTATTCAGTAAGGGCTACTGACTACTATTTGCACAACTCTGCATCTGTGTCTGTGTAACAGGGCTCAGTGGTTTGGGAGTGGTCCTACCAAAGAAGACTTACATCACCCACAGAATCACAAGAATACATTGGGAGATAAAATAATAACAAAAATAATAAAATAAAATAAATATTGATTTTATGGTGGCATTGGTTGAGTGTGTAGGGTAGAGGATAAAAGTGAACAAGTTTTGGAATAAACAGATTTGGAACTAAACATCAGCTTTCAATAACTGTGTTTCTCATGAGAATAACTAGATTACTTCATTGTGCGCACGTGTGCGTTTGTGTGTGTGTGTGGGGGGGGTATGAGTGAAAGTAGTGGGATGTGAATAAGAAACAGAAAAATTATCAGACAAAATAAAGCGCAGTGCTGATCCTGGCATTAGAGCCTCTCTTCCATTAAAGGCATTTTCCAATTCTGGGAGGAATGACCAAAACATTGAAAAGTAAAGCTAAACTTCTGACAAGTGCTCAGGACAGTAAAAAGCATGATTTTTTTTTTTTTTTTTTTTTTTTGTGTGTGTGTGTGTGTGTATAGGACAAACTAACCTAAAAATATCTTGAGAATCTGATCAAGGAAAAAAGAGGGAAAGAATCAATAATCAATATCAGAAATAATAGAGAATACCAATACATATTTCAAAAATATTAAATGATCATATGTGAAAATATTACAAATACATTTCTGCCAGTAATTTTAAAATTTATATGAAATAGAAAAAAAGTCACAGAAAAATACAGCTCACCCAAATGGATACAAAAAGTACTTCAAGAAAACTCAAAATTCAGATGGCTTCATAACTTGATTCTATCAAACACTTAAAATAATGTCTGACTTCTTAACATAATTCAGCTCTACCTTAAAGGAAAATATTGATAAATTTGATTAAAAGACATTATTAAAAGATTAAAAAGCAAGCAGCTGCATGGAAGATGATAACTGGAGATCTTGATTTTATAATTTATTAAAAAATCCAAAATATATCCTACAACTCAATAAGAACAATACTAACAATCTAAAAGGAAGGTTGCTGGGGATTTAAATTGGTATTGCAGACAAGAGAATGTAGAAATAAAAAAAAGTGTTGAACCTCATTAATGTCAGGAAAATGAGAGTTAAAATCAAAACAGATCTAGTGCATATAGAATTCTCCTACAGTGCTAGTAGGGGAGTGTAAATTAGTACAAATCCATTGTCAAACTTTCTGGCATCATTTAGTAAAACTGGAAATGTACATTACCTGCAACTTGGCAATTCCACTACTAGATATAAGCCCAGGAGAAACAAGTGTAGGCTTGCAACAAAAGACATATATAAAACAGGTTTGGAGCAGCATTTTCACAATAGTTTAAAATGGGAAATATCCCAACTATCCTTTAATGGACAAATACCTTGTGATAAAGACACAGATGAAATGATAGGGCACACAGAGAAGAAATGAACCAGAGCTGCATCCAACAATATGGGTGAAACTCACAAATGTAATGCTGAAGCAGAAACACCAGACACAAAAGAGTTCAAATTATAAGGTATGATCCATCGAAATATTAAAACATAAAAGTGCAGAACTTAACTGTCGTGTTTACTGGTCTAAGCTTGTGTGATTAAAATGATGAGTCACTATGTGATAACATGCTCATGGTAACCTTGGAAGAGGAAAGGCACAGTGACTGGGAGGGATGTGGGGGTTCTAGGGTGCAGGTACTAGTCTATCTCTTGACTTGATCTGTGTGGTAGGCCCACGGATGTTTATGTTGTGATAAATCTCTCCTGTTATGATAAAACTATTCATGTTTTTGAATGACTTTCTGTAGATGTAATTCACACATACACAAGATTTAATGAAAACAAAATCTAAAAGCTTTGTATGGTGGAAGGCTCTGTGAACCCTGGATTACTCCTATAATATGGTGA
Organism: Spilogale gracilis; assembly: GCA_004023965.1. Lineage (NCBI taxonomy): Eukaryota > Metazoa > Chordata > Mammalia > Carnivora > Mephitidae > Spilogale > Spilogale gracilis. The sequence continues at coordinate 68,954 of PITA01008643.1, read as the reverse complement.
CAATAAGGACTACTACCCAAGATTTTTACAAGATGTGAATGAGATAAATTACCTGACATACGGCAAAAATTCAATGCTACTAAAGTAATTCTTCACATAGGTGAAGAATTCTTCATATTTGTGAAAATAAAAGGGGAAAAGAGATGAGTTAAGGTACAGGCTAAAAGATGAGTAACACCTAGACTTCCTTCATTTTATTTTTAAATCTAGGTATTGCAGGCAAGGACATGCTTAGATGAGTGTCTACCAGGAGTGTGGGAATGAAGATTCCTCTGTTGGATAGTAATGTATTCAAAAGATTATCAAGATATTTCACAAGGAAAATAATTTTCAAATAGAACATGAAAAGTTACCTACATGCCAATTCTAACACAATAGCCTAGGAGGAGGAAGTTTTGATGTACTGATTCTTCACTTAGCAACTGAGGCAGGAAAAAGAAAAGCAAAAATCTGAGAGTTATCCAATTACTTTGTTTTTTCTTTTTATCTTTTTATCTTGTATATCACACCCAATCAGAAAATCCTTTGGTATTACCTTAAAATATATTCAAAACCCATCCATGCTGTCTATCTCCACCCTTCCCCAATACCAGTATTTTATTTTAATGCTTTCTCCAATTGCTCTGTGTGTGTCTTTCCTTTGACTCCTAGGACTGTTCTTCACACAACAGAAAAGTTGCCTTCTGAAAACGAAAACTTGCATTGATCCATTCTCCTCTCAAAACTGCCTAAAGAGACAATGCCAAGGTCCTTACACTAGTCTACCAGGGCCTAAGAGATTCCCTTCCACGTCTTTTCACCCTTCAAACCCCAACACATGCACACATATACTTTTCTTTTCCTCAAGAAAAGCCTAACACACTCTTCCCCCTGGGGCTACTCCCTTATTACTTTTTCTCCAAGAATCTTCTTCCCCAGAAAGAAGAATCTCTCATTTCCTCACTTTCTTAGGTCTCTCCCAGATTTCCCCTATCAGCAATGCCACCCTGACCACCTTATCTAAAATACCCAAATCACCTCTGCCTTACTCTGTCCCACTTTACCCAATACATCCTCACGCCTAGGCCCTCTATGCATTTACTATTTCACTTGTTTATCTCTGCCTCTAAGACAAAAGATATTGTTTTCTATTGTTTTCTGCATTATTGTACCAATGCAGTGTGTGTTCCCCAAAATGTGTTGAACAGAGTGAATGTAGAGTAGATTTTAAGTTCTATACAAGAATGCCATTAACAATTCAAATGAAAACCAGCCTTTCTCTCAGTTCAAACTCTTACATTCTTACAAAGCTGAATAATTCCAAATTTACTTATTTAGGCTCAAGTCACCCCATTTATACTCTACACACACACACACACACATACACACACTGTCTTTGGCTAACCATGATACAGATTTCTATTCAAGAGCAATAAATACCTAGGTAAGGTCTCAAAATGCTAATAGTTGTTCAAGCAGATATTGCTGTCTCAAGAAGTGACCACTTAATGAATCACCACTACCAAAGGGGTCAATGAGGCCAGTCCCAGATGTGTCATGTTATTTCAACTCACCCACAAATGAGCACATTAATATTAACTGGCAGATTACATACCTTTATGTAAAATTGATTTGGGGAAACTACAGAAGAGATGTTAGAAAAGTTTCCACAGCCTGTCATCTTGCAAATCAGTCTGTTTTGCACTCACTATTTACAAGATAGTAGGAAATTTGATTTTGACTTTTCTCTCTGTGATAACTTTTTTTTTAATGAATAAAGCAATACTGATGTGGTGCTCCACAAAATTTAGTTGATAAGCAGCTCCCAGGCTTAATTCAAAATCATTTTGGCAAATGAAAAGTACATTTCTAGGAGACAACTGTTCTAATCATACCAACCTATGTGTTTCTTAAACTCTGCCTTATCTGAAATCAAAATATGTTGCAATTCTTGATTGGAGTATTTCTCTGGAGAAATCTGAGCATGTCTGTTCAATAAATATCATGAAAAACTGTGTTGATAATTTCATAACTTAGAACATGAAGCATCCTCTGACCCCATATTCTGTGGTTCTCGTTCATGAAGCTCCCTTCCTTTTTGCCAAAAATGACTTGCTCCTCTCCTTCCAAACAGATGTGTTTCCAAATTCACTGGAGCACAAGGCTCAGAGGAGTTTCTCTTCAAATGCGTCTGCCTCTCTATTTCTTCTTGCCTTCTTGATTTCCTACCTTCCTTCTCCCTCGTCTTTTTGAATACATCTTTCACTTCCCTCATTGCCCTATGCCTTTTCTTCTTCCTTTTCTCCCTCATGGTTGCCACTAAGGCAATGAAGAGACATATAGCAAAATGTATACTTTAAATAATAATACCCTAATAACAAATCAGCCTCAAGAAAAGGTGAAAGGCAAATTACAAAGCCAAATTTTTCTATATTGTTGCCATGACTGAGGTCAAATTTGACTTTGAGATAATTCTGAAACTAAGGCAAATGTGAAAAAAAAATGTTTTTTTAAATCATTCATGATCTTAACACCAATTGAAATGCAGCTTTAAAATACTGGTGTATGTTTTTTAATTATGTGATAAGTTAACTGAATGCTTTACAACCTAGTTACAAAGGAATTTTATAATCTGAATTTTAAAGGAATTGTCACTGTGCCTTTATGGAGCAAAGTGATGGATAAGGTCGATGATGACAAATTTCTGGAGAACTGGATCATATTAATCCTCTTTTTCTTTAGTATTTGATTCTCATCTGAAGAGCACTTAAGAATTGCATGGAGAGGGGCATCTGTGTGGCTTAGTTGGACAAGTGTCCAACTCTTGATCTTAGCTCAGGTCTTGATCTCAGGGTCTTCATGCTGCATTGGGCTCCATGCATTGGGCTCCATGCAGGGTGGGTGTGGAGCCCATATTTAAAAAATTAAAATAAAAAGAGAAGAATTGCATGGGGAGATCTTTGTAAATTCAGGACTCTAGTCTAAACTCTACTGAACCACGACTTTCAGTAAGGATCATGCTTCAGCAACTTCAAATATCCTTCCAGGCCTTTTTGAAGACCCACTTTCCAATAAGGTAGTTATAAAAGAATAAATTTCTCTCCAGCTGCCATTGAGTTTGAACATATAAACTTTACATTTGTGTTAAGGTATGGTGATGTTCTATTTGCTTATCAAAGACCTTGGTTTCCAACATTTTTTTTCTTCTTTGGTAAGACAACTTGGCATGCATGACCACATTATATGTGTATTAAAGCCTCAATGGTAACTCTGGTATGCATCAAGAGTGAGGCAAACATAATCCTTGACCCAACCTCTGTCAGGAACCAGGTTTGCTCTGAGCGACATCCTATCCTCACCCAAACCCCTCATTTCACAACTGAAAAAACCTTAAGTCCTACTAAATATGGCATGACATATCCAAAGTTAAAATAGTCAATGATAATCAGGCCGGGACAAAACCCTGGGAGATCAGATTCTCAGCATACTGTCCTTGTCACTGCTCCACAGAGCCCCCATGAGCACCTAAGCACCCTTCCTATGCCTATTCCTTTCTCTTATGTTTCAACAGGAACGCTGCTGTCTCTTGAGGTGCTGTATTAGCTGCCTTCTATGACCATCTCCCTTTGTTTCTTTTATTCTCCTTGCTCTTTGAACACACCAAGAGAAAATATGTATTTGTTCTCTTCATTTTGCTTTTGTTTCTCTACTTTTTTGAACTCTACCAGTGTGATTCCTGCTGCTATCTGTGAGGGGCTTTCTTCTTCCCAACATTTAAAATATCTTTGTATAATTCAGAGAGCCATGCAAAATTTCTCCATTGAAATTCAAAACCCAACCAGGCTGACCTCTTTTCAAAATAAGACCAGATCTCAAGCCATCTAGTTTTTATTCAAACCATTCTTTTACATATTTTTATTTATTTATATGAAAATATTTTTTCCTGTGGATATTTTGTAGCCACATGAGGGATTTTAGAGTGTTAATTAAAAATGGGCATGATAATGCCCTGTATTTGCATACCACTTCACAGCTTCAAAATCCTTCTACAAGATTCCTTTCTCCTAATAAGAGTTCAATGAGGGTACTGTGTGAATCCTGCGACCTTTCCCTCCTCATTTGGCCACGGAGTCTTTCAAGAGGAATAAAGTGAGCTTCCCAAGGTCTCTAGGTTGTGAAATAAGCACATGCACTTATGCATATACAAATTCACACACATTTCCAGTAAGTACTATTTACTATGAATCCAGCTATAAATCTGTTTACTATGAATCATTATCTAAATATTACAAAGTTTGGGCTAAATTTTATTGAGCCAGCCATGGCTGTCAGCACCTGAGGAATTCATCAAGTAGTATTTTGGTGTTAAGTCTCAGGAAGCGATAAGTTAATGGTAGAATAACATGGTTAAATGTACTAGATTTACTTTAACCCACATATTCTAACAGAATCACAGTGCTTTTTACATCCACCTCTTCCTAAAATGACAAGGGTAACAGAACCTCTCTCTCAGCCGGAGAACATACACTGACTTGGTATTTGGCATCTTAATTGATATTTTCATATCAGTGGGTCAGGTTATATATGTTCTTCTGACCCACCTCTGGTCAATGACATATGAGAGAAAATCCAAAGATACCTGAGAGAAAATTGGCAAGCTGCCCTTGCTCCTGAGAAAGAGTTATATATTAAACAACAACAACAACAACAACAACAACAACAACAACAACAAAACATGATCTCTCTCTATGTTGGTTCTAGCTTGAAAGACTGGAATAGATGAAACCACATTGCTGTATGCCTAAGGGCATAGCTAATTTGCCACTAGTCTTTCTGTTACTTGCAGTCTAAGTACCCTAGCTGACCTGTGTTAATTCTCCCATCCTTTCCTGAGAGAATTCCTACTCAGAGCTCTCTGGTCATCAACAGTGGTCAGTAAATATATCTATATATGGTGTGTATCTATAGCACCATCCTTGGGGCCTGTGAAAAGAAGGCCCTTTAGACTCCTCTGGCAGGAATTTCGAATTGGGAAAATCAGGAGGCTTGTTATGAGATTCAGCTGAAATATCATGTAAATTTGGGGCTAAGAGCTAAAATGGACTGCCTTCATTCACATTAGAGTTACATGAGATTATAGACTGAAAAATCAATAGTGGCTAGTCAAAAGAGGGAGAGCGTAAAGGCAGAGGGCACACACAGGAAGAGAAGCATATGATATAATGAAAGTGCCTCGCACACAGTAGGTACTCAATAAATGTGTAATTTTTAATGGTGACTGTCAGTTGTTTATACCTTTTCCAAAGTCTACTATATGTATTTTGCAAAAGTGAACTCTGGGATCTTAAGAAAACTGCTTCAACAATTTGATTCCAACTTTGCCTTACCAAGTATTTCTAACAGTAGTCCCCAGATTAGTAGTAGTATTCTTCTTTTTTTTTTTTTAAGATTTTATTTATTTATTTCAGAGAGAGAGAGATCACAAATAGGCAGAGAGGCAGGCAGAGAGGAGGAAGCAGGTTCTCTGCTGAGCAGAGAGCCCGATGTCTGCCTCGATCCTAGGACCCTGAGATCATGACCTGAGCTGAAGGCAGAGACCTGAGCCACCCAGGTACCCTAACAGTATTCTTCTTCATCCCACTCAGGTAATCATGGCCGGTTCAAGCTGAGTGTAGGAGCTACATGGTTACATCTGGGACACAAGCCATCCCTGAAGGGCAGTCATTAGAAATTATTTTTTGAGTGTACTGTAATAACATGGTAAGAATTTAATCTCATGGTATTAAAAACAATAGATACATTAAAGATGAAGTGTACAGAGAATGGGTATCAAACATACCTACAGAATGACTAAAAATAGATTATAAAGTAGCATCAAATGGAGGCAAAAATAGGGTGGTTTGTGATAAGATCAAACTTATTAAAGAGGTAATATCACACTTATTATAAAATGGGTTAAAACAATGAAATTTAATGTATGAAAATTGCATCTGATATTCTAAATTGATGTGTATCTTGGTTTTAAATTATTCCTCTGTCTGTGTAAAACCATTACCTCTGTCCCTACATATGCAGCAATAATTATATCTTTACGTTGCTCTTAAAGGATATCCAGAGCAAGGACAAATAGAAAAAAGCTATAAAAACAGCACGACAATGTCCTTTTAAATTATGTAAACCTTATTTTATGTAATAGTCTCACTGAACAAATAATCAGTTGGTTGAGGAAGATAAGTGGCTGTAATTATTTATTCATTTTGATGTTTGTTATTAAGCCTTCCTTTTGCTATTTGTGGCCATTATATGATGAAAGATCAATACAAAGAAGATGAGAAAGTACAGAGATGATGGTTAATTATCAGAAAGGAGAAAGGTAGGCAGATGTCTGGCTTCCTGCTGATAATCCCACTCTTCGTTTCACAAATGTTTCTCTAGTTAACATTCTCCTTGGCTTGAAACAATACAGAAAGATAAGCAGCTGTCCAATTCCCTACTCAGTAGGTCAGGCATCTGTCTTTTCACTAGAGTGGGTTTCATGAGGCAGTCTGTCTGTCTTGTTTCCTGCTGTACCCCAAAGCACAGAGTGGCATCTAGCATGTAATGGGCACTCCACATTATCTGCTGAATGAATAATAACCGAATAAGAAGCATACTGAAAAGCATCATAGCCTGTCTGGAAGACTTGAAATTCACATTAGCATTTTAAATGCCCTGAGAAGGCCTGCAATAAAGAAGCCTGCTTAGTTCGTCTAAACTTGGTATGGCCAAATGAATTTTTCCAGTATTTACTGATTGTACTTTGGGGAAACACTTTGGAAATATTTCTGAGAGTACTCTTTCAATTGTGGTATTATATTATTTTGGGTTCCTAAAGAAACAGCTTCTATTCAGTTGGAGAATATATATATGTATTTTCTAATAAGAAAAGTTATAGTCCAAATTGGCATGCTTAGGATATCACCAGTTACCTAGTTGGTAATTCCACAGAACTAGGCCCTTTCCAAATCCTTTAAGATATTGCCTTCACTACTCATGTGGCTTCCCCTCTCATATTGACACTAGAAGCAGTACTATCATAAAGCCTTGTTCCTAGGAAAGGGTATACCTTGGGACAGACATTCAAAGTTTGGAATATCTTTGGACACATCACACACACACACATACACATACACACACACACGCAACAGAGAAGAAATTCACTTTTCTTATGATTACTTGAAATATAATGCTTGTACTAATCACAAAGTTGAGAGCATCTATTACAGTAGTTTGTCCATGGGCTTTATCAGTCCCACTATCCATTTACTACCAAGCGCCTCTCCTTAAAGGAAGTACCATAACCATCCTTGCTCTCTATAGCTTCTACTGCTGGTTATCTACAGATATAAGGCTTGTAAAGGTAATTTTTAGTTTCTTTTACATGTTTTTGTCTTATGCTCCATAGTTAATATAAACTTTTAAATCTTTGAACACCAAATGAGTATCTTCTATCTTTATATTTATAATAAATTAAAGCTGTGGATTTAGGATTACCCACACATATATGGCATACAAGAGAGTAAAATGACCCCAATCCCAGAAGGATGGTGCTATATAGCTTTTTTCCAGTGCGTTGTATTCATCACTCCTGAATAACCCTGCTCAAAATCCCTAACACTGATACAAAGAGAAATCAGCACATGGCAAAATGGTTACTCCTTTGGCAAATAGACTGTCAGATCTTCTCACATTCTGCAGGGGAAGAAGGTTTTAAAGAACTTTAAATGCTATGTATCAGTTTAAAAAAAAAAGGCGTTATGTTTCTAAGGATTAAAGTTATTTTAAAAAAATAGGACTTTGGAAGCACTGAAGGCCTGATGAGGTTCCATGAGCACAAATTTATAATGGTCTCAATTTCCCTTGAAACGTTATTTTGATTTTAATCAGTAGCATCAGTTGCCTCAGAATTAAGGAAATGAGATGAGCCACACATTGTGAGCAAGTTCCACAGACATACATCTTAGGAAAAAGCAAAATGATGTCTACATTTTAATGATCTGCTCTTAAGCAATGGAATTCAAAAAGATCTATTCAATTATACAACAAAACAAGTAAATCTAATATACTATCACTACGATCTTAATGAGTCACTTAAAATTTCAGGGCCTCAGTTTCTTCCTTTATGACATGGGAACAATAGCATTAATCTCATATGATTTTTGTGAGCATTAAATAACATAATTTCTGTAAAGGTCTGACTGTGGTATCTCTCATATACTCAGCATTTATCATTACTAATTTTCAAAAAAAATTTTTTTTTATTTACATGTAGCCACTGGCTATTTTATTTTTCAGAGGTATAATAAAGATTATCAAACTGGTTAAACACTAAGAGATGAGAGTGCCAGTGTACATAACTAGGTTAGAAGCATGTTCAAAATATCCAATGTACTAGGAATATATATCTGATTTAATGATTTGTGACATTTCTTTCTTTGTGGAACTCAGTTCAGTCAGTCTCTTAAATTTCCAGGTCATATTCTACTCTGACTCTATAGCAATATCATTTTGATCACACCTTACTTTATCTAATAAGTCCCACTGCCTAATATATCCCAGTTATCACAGTATATATTTATTTCTTGTATTCTGTAATGTATATTCTGATTTTAAAAATGGGATTAACTTCTTATCTGGCGTTTTCTCCTTCTATCTCTGGGGTATTCTACTGGAACTCCTCACTGTAGATATCTCTGCTGTGAATGATCCAGTGTGATGTAACCTCACCAGACCTCTGCTTCTATAGGCCCTGTAAGTCTACTGCACAGCCTCTTGCTGCTGGAATCCCCTTGCTCAGCGGTCAGCTCTTTTACTGTCAAGATGGCTTAAATATAAGTAGCTTTCATTCATCCACTTTTGCCAAGGTAAACTCATACACCTTTGCCAAGTCAAACAGTAGGAGTGGAGATAGAGACAGTTCAGTGAAGCCCTTCTCTCCATTCTGTCTTCTCTAATTCTTCCTCATTTAAATAGTCATAGAAGACCCAGCTCACACATATGTCCAACAAGGTAAAAACAAAAGGAAGTCTTCTCTACCTGCTATGTGACACTGTAACAATTCCCTTTGAGCTTTTGAGCATCATACTTGAAGTTTCACTGGGGCAGATACATGTCCTCCCCATTTCCCTTTGACTTAAGTTAAAAAAAAAAAAAAAGAATGGCTGCACTCTTCCTTACATACCAGCTAACTTCTGTGTCTTCCTCTCATAGGCTAAGGGAGGAGAGGGGAGGCAATGTGATGGGGGTAGCTGACCTTATTCTGCTTCTAAACAAGATCTAGACAAATTTCCAACCTTGTAACTATCACATGATAATTGTTTCAGTCCTCTTGAAACTACTTGCCAATTCTAAGATGATGGAAGGTCTTACTCAACATCTTGATGTTCACTAAATCAACAACAAACATTACATCCAATATACCAATAGGTAGATATATAAGAATACCTATACACACACACACACACACACACACACACACACACACACTTTTTTTTTTACACAAACAAGTTCTCCTTTGAGCTGTTACAACTATTGAGCTGTCCTTATAACCTTCAAATGTGATGAGCTAATGAAATAAATAAGCCATCGATTGGTATTTAGAATTTATATAACACTTATATTTGCAAAATATTTTAGAATAACTCAATCCTTAATCTTCCTAACAGCCCTAGTGGGAGGACCCAGTTATCATCCCCTTCATGAATGAAGAAGCAGAAACCTGGAAAGGCTGCATGACATCTTATACGAATGATTGGTGGCAGCCACTGCTTAAAGCACAGAGGTCTTGACTTGGAGGAATGTTGTTCATCCTTTGGGCCCTAAAGAATGAGATTTCTTAATAAACCCATGAGTCATAGAGAAGAGGCAAAGACTGACTATGATTCTACTAGGCTGTTTCCACTGCATCTCATTGATGGCTTAAATCATCTTAGTGCCGCTGAACCCTTTTCAGCAATAAAATAAAAAGTGTATTAAGTGCTAAATTCTGCCCATAACTGGTATTTCTCATTGACTGCAAGTTTATGGAAGTTGTCAACTTCAGAGACCAAATTATATGAAGGCAATCCAGTCTCTGTAGGTAGATGAATTGATGTAGTCAGAAATGATGGGGATAAAATTAACAAATTTACCAATCTTTTGGAGCTAAGGCTACATTTGCCAGTTTTTATACTCCAGCACCATCTCCCTACAAAACTCCAGAGTTGAAGCATTCATCATTCTCACCTTCAGACACTGTTACCTAGATACCTCAGTTTTAGTCACAAGCTTGAGATCACCATAGCAACCAATTACTATTTATGTTGCTAAGACAGGATGCAGAGAAAGGGGAAAGAAGGATGTGCTTACTCATTTTTATGTGATCCCAATGGAGTTAAGGATAGAATGCTGATTCCAGTTTCCAAATTCCCATTGACTTTTTCCGTCCTAATTTATATTCACATTTGTCTTTTCCACAAGTAATTCACTTAATGACCAAGCACTTATGGTACATACAATAAATTCTACAGTTGCTAATCATGCCCAAAAAAGTGAGAAGAGAGAGCAAAATAAGTACATTTTCTGGCATTCTAGCCTATTGTAGGATTTGGGTTTCAAAATCTAAGCCTTCATCTCACAGTTAAGCACTTCCACATCAACTCATATACCCTTCTCTAGCTTTTTAACAAGACTATAAGCTATGACATGATTTATTGTTATTTGTATTTTGACTACCTTTTAACCTCCTCCCTTTAATTGTAAGCAACCTGAGAAACACAAAGAGAAACACAGAAAGAGTATGGGTCAGTTTGGCCCAAATTTCAATTCTAACAGTATCTATCCAAGTAGCAAGATGCTATTGTCCTTGCCTGTGTCTAAAACAAGCACAGGAGATTTATTCCCAGAGCCAGAGTTAGTATCCTGAAATCAGTATAAGGTAAGTGCTCATTAAAATTACATGGGTGGGGCTGGTGGGGACACCTAGGTGGCTCAGTTGGTTAAGTATCTGACTTTTGGTTTCAGCTCAGGTCATGATCTCAGGGTTGTGAGATCGAGCCCCACCTCAGGCTCCACAAGGGGCATGCAGCCTGCTTAAGATTCTCTCTCCCATTCCCTCTGCCCTCCCCAGCCTGGGACCCAGAGTGCACTCTCTCTAAAAAAAAAAAAAAAAAAAGTAATTTTATTTTATTTCTTAAGATTTTTAAAAATTTATTTGTGAGAGAGTGACAGCTAGAGAGAGCAATACAGAAAGCACAAACCAGATGGAGGGGAACAGGAAGAGGGAGAAGCAGACTTCCTACCGAGCACAGAGCCCAAAAGGAGGTTTGATCCCAGGACCCCGGGATCACTACCTGAGCCAAAGGCAGATACTTAACAGCCTGAGTCACCCAGGCCCTCTAAAAAGTAATTTTAAATAAATTATCTTTTGTATATTTGCATTCATGGATGCATGTCCTACAACTGAATATGCTCTTCCCTTTCAAAGCACTAATTCTTGGAAAACTTCCTTTACTAAGGGAGCAAAAAATATCTAAACCCTTCCTAGTATGACTATGTGTAGCAAAAACACTAGAGCACTTGCCACAAAGCACCCTCAGTTACATGGACATGTGGATGTCTGTAATATCGCCAGTCAGCACTGGGTCTGGACCCCCTTGTGTATTCTGTTTACAGGAAAACAGAAAATCCCCATAAGCAGCACAATTTCTCCCCAGGTTCATCCTGAAACAGTTCCACACCCTTTGGAACTAATGAAATAGACTAAGAAACTATTACTCTGAAAAGCTTTAGTGTCTATACAGTTTGAATAAATTGGGTAAAGAATTAAAATTTCCTTTCTATCCAATTTGTTGTAGGCTGTTTTAATGGCAAATAAATGGTAAAAGCTGTGCCCATGGACCATACAGGAAATGGAGCCTTCTTTTCAGTTTGGTCTGTTTGATTTCAGTCTCTTTTGACAAATCAAGTAGAGGAATTAGTCAAACTAGTTGACAAATTATTAAGTGAAGCTCAGTTTATGTCCCAGCTGTTCTAAGTAGATATTCCAACAAACCACTGCCTGCATAATCCAGCACTGTTTCCTCATCAATCATAAGCATACATGGCTATCCCCAAAGTCACCTTCCCAGTTCACCTGTAAACTCTGAAGTCAGCTCCAGGTTCCATGTCTCCTGTATCCACTCTCTACCACTCTCCATTTCACTGTCTTTAATAAGGTTATTAAAGATATTAATGACAAAAAAATATTTGTGAAATGATTGCTAACGCCAAAACAATGTTAGTAATAAAAACAATCAGAACTAAGTTTATTTGGGCTTAACTGAGAGAGATGAGCAGTGTTGCACTGTTACCTTGGGGTAAATTTCTTTTTCTTTGTTTCTTCCTTATGTAGACAGAGCCTGAAGATTTTTCCATTCAATAAATAAGCATATTGATGTGCTTTTTCTCCCAGAATAGCCAGTTTCAAAGGTGAAATGGTGGAGAAAGTATTAAATATTTACTTCTACCAATGGCCTTATATAAGAAGCTTTTTTTTTCTTATTTTTTAAAAGTGAGACTTTTTAACAGAAATCAGGAAAGCTCATTTTACATCTTAGTAGAGAGTGTGTCTTTTTTTTTTCAAGACCATGCTGTCTGATCTTTATTTATTTATTATTTTTGAGAACTGCTTTTTTTTTTTTTCCAGTGTTCCAAGATTCATTCCCCATTCCCCACACCCAGTGCTCCACGCTCTAGGTGTCCCCAGTACCCACCACCAGGCTCTCCCATCCCTCCACCCCCCTCCCTCCAAGTCCCTCAGTTTGTTTTTGTGCCCAAAATCTCTGTTGTTTCGTTTCCCTCCCTAGATTACCCTAGTTCCCATTTACTTTCCTTCTCCCACTGTCCTCCAGTTTACCCCTCATGCACCGCAAGTAAGTGAAACCATGCGATACTTGACTTTCTCCTCTTGGCTTATTTCACTCAGCATAATCTCTTCCAGTCCAGTCCATGTAGCTTTTAATGGGTTTCAAAACTAGGGGTGGCTGGGTGGCTCAGTAGGTTAAGCTTCTGACTTTTGGTTTCAGCTCAGGCCATGATCTCATATGTCATGAGATCTAGCCCATGAGGGGCTCCCTGCTCAGTGGGGAGTCTGAAGATTCTCTTCTTTTGCCTCCCCACCCCCCGCATATACACTCTCTCTCTCTCTCAAATAAGTAAATCTTTAAAAAAAAGTCCTTCGGGAAAAAAATTTTTAATAGTATCTTAGACTATTTTACAGAAAAAGTAAAGATTTTTAAATATGATACTTTTCTAAGGTTTCTTTCTTTTTTTAGTAGGAGTAAGTAATCACCTATGTTAAATAGTGCATTTCTCTTTTAAAGGCCAGTTCATTCCATTCTAGAATAATTCACTCCCTCTAAATCTCCAGTGGGAAAAATATGATGGAATTGTTTAATTATATTCATAAAAGAATGGAGGCACATTATCTGTCTATGAAAATTCTCCTAAACCTATTATAAAATCAAATCCAGGCAAATTAATTAAATAGAAAAAATAACAAATATATTTTTAGTACCTACAATGTACAGTGCCATGTGCTAAACACTGTAAAATATACAAATATCAATTTACAGTCCTTTCTATTGGGAATGAATAAATCACTTGGGAAACTGAACCTAAATAGGTGAACAGTTAAATGGTATTAAAAGATTACATACAGAAAGTAAGTTATAAAGCACATAATAACTCTAAGGCCTAGAGAACAAGATAGTATGGGCACTAAATAAGTGGAAGTTCAGAAGTTTGAAAAATCATTTCAGATGAAAAGTGTTCAATCCACTCACCCTTTGCAAGTGTTTCTTAAAATTGTACCATGTACTCCCTGGGGTAAAACTTTATGGAGGAAAAAGGATTAGAGCTCAGATCCCTATAACATGTACTGTACAAGCCACTAGCTTGGTGTTTATCATAGAATGCCTTGTGCTCCTACTTATATTTTTAGAAGTGTAAATAATACAACAGCAGCAATAATAGCTACTAATAACTACAGTTTATAAAAGCCAGATAGTATACAAAAGTTTCTATATACATGATCTCATTTAATCTTGCATCAACATTTTGAGGTTAGTTTTTCAAAAACCTACTTAAAAGGAATTTGGCTTAATAAGACTGGGTGGCTCAGTTAGTTAAGTGTCCAACTCTTGGTTTCAGGTCATGATCTCAAGCTTGTGGGATTGAGCTCTGTGCTCAGCATGGAGTCTGCTTGAGATTCTCCCTCTCACTCTGTTCCTCCTCCTCCTCTTTAAAATAAATAACTCTTTTAAAAAATGGACTTAGGGACACCTGGGTGGCTCAGTTGGTTAAGCGACTGCCTTTGACTCAGGTCATGATCCTGGACACCGGGAATCGAGCCCTACATCGGGCTCCCTGCTTGGCAGAAAGCGCTTCTCCCTCTCTCACTCCCCTTGCTTGTGTTCCCCTCTCTGGCTGTATTTCTCTCTATCAAATAAATAAATAAAATCATAAATGAATGAATGAATGAATAAATAAATAAATAAATAAATAAATAAATAAATAAATAAAAATAACATAGCTCAACATAGCTTGACGGTAATATATCCATGAGTTCAAAAGTATGTTCAAAAAATAATGGTGTGCTACATCAAAGTCTGTGTTCTTAACTACTGAGCTCTGGAACCTCCAAAGCTATGGTTATGAATTCACTGATTATGAATTGATTACAAATTCTATGATATCAGAGTCAATGCCTCTTGTAGCTTGGTATTCATCACAGTGATTGAGTTTGAATTTGACAACTGAATCTTACAATGAATATCTCTATCATTAATCCATCCAGAAATAAGTGGGACTTTAAGAAACCATACTTTAGACACATCTGAATTAGGTTAGTGGCTTCTTAAATTAGAGATATTCTTTTAGGAGAGTGAATTCAAGAGTACTCTCTGGCTCTAGACACTGACAATTTGAATCCTACCTCTGGCTCTAACCCATTATAGTTATAAGACTTTGGGCAAGGAATTTACATGCTCCATGCCTCAGATTTTCATATACAAAATGGATAAAATAATAATTCCTGTTATTTATGTTATTGTGAGGATTAAATGACATTTATGTGAAGCACCTAGAACTGTGCCTGACAGATTAAGTGATCAAAAATATTCACTATCATCATCATTCTCTGGCCTTTGGAGGCACTCCCATTTCTTATGCAATGGAGAAATTCAATAGGCCATCCTATTCCTCAGTAACTTTTCTACATGGAAAAAATGTCCTCAAGTGACAAGCAGGGTTTGCTGGAGGATCCCAGAGTGAAAAAGCCAGACACAGAAAACAAAACAAAATTTAAAAAAGTGTTAGGGAGAGGCACCTGGGTGACTCAGTTGGTTAAGCAACTGCCTTCGGCTCAGGTCATGATCCCGGAGATCCGGGATCAAGCCCCACATCGGGCTTCCTGCTCGGTGGGAAGCCTGCTTCTCCCTCTCTTACTCCCGCTGCTTGTGTTCCCTCTCTCGCTGTGTTTCTCTCTGTCCAATAAATAAATAAAATCTTTTAAAAATTGAAAATAAAAATAAATAAATAAAAATTAAAAAGTGTTAAATAATACCTCAGAGTCTGTCTGCATTCAACTCCCACCCCTAGTGAATCTGATAAAAAGACTGGAGATGAAAATGGATCCTCTTTTTGTTGAACTTCCAAAGAGCATTTGAGATTCTATATAAAGTTTTCTTGTATGCATTTCAGGAAAACTATGTACATACATGTGTGTATGGTGTATGCACATGTGTCAGCATTTGTTTTCTCCTTGTTTTAAATTGTTTTTTTAATTATCTGTGTTACTTAAGATGCAAGAGAAAGAGGTCTGAGTTGGTTTCTGTTTCAATGGCCTTGTCAATCTGCACATACAGACACCTTTGACATGAAAATCTCCAAACGAAAAATCAAGATCTAGTCAGCTTTCCATGTCTTACCAAGAGTTTTTTTAACCCACCCCCAAAAGGTGAGACTCCCAGAAATGACTAAAAATAATTATCAAAATTTTTTGAGTCACAAACAAAAACTTTGACACAAAATAACTAACCTAAATACCATATTGAGAAAATTCATCACTTTTTCAAGCCATTGAATTACTGATTCATATGTGTCTCTAAATCAACCAATGAATCATAAATCAAAACAATCTCTTAACTGCCTATTGAAATTTTAGACTTGAACTTTGTGAGGTAAGGAATGGGAAGGGAGGAAAGAAGCTATCAGTTATTGATCACTTGTGCCAGAAAATTTACTTATGGAAAACTGTTCTATGGGGCATTCTAGAAGAGGGTTAAGGCCATAACAACATGCATCAATTTTCTCTGGCCCTGTCTCAATACACAACTAGAAGAACTAAAATCTCCCCTCTTAAATTGCACTCTCAGGTAGTTCTGAGAAGTTCTGATAGTGACTCATCTTCTGGGCAAGCACCATTCATTTTGCCCATCACCCCATTTTGGCCTTTCAGACTATGGCTATGACCTTCATAAGGTCATGGCCTTCTGTCTTCTCAGTTCTCTTCTACTTTTGATCACCTCTTCACAGTAAGACTTCTGATTATTTTAAGTTCTTTATCTACAATCACTCTCTTGACATTACTTTCCTCTTTATCTGGTTTATTCTCATTAGTCCATTATTCTACCTCTTATCCTCTCCATAACCTTTTCTAAGAGATTGATATCAATCTTGCTTGACTCCTAGCTTCCCTTCACAACCTGCATCCAATAGAACAAGCAATCTTAATACATATATGATGCATGAAATATATACATGTAATTTCCCCAAATCCCCTTCACCACAACTGTGCCTCACATGGGCATCTGTCAATTTGATGACTACAACAGTCCTCAATAGTTTTCCAATCTATTTTATCCACATGACATGTATACTAATTTTTAAAAACACAACCTTATTATGCCTCTCTTAAAGCCTTTTAGTGATGCCCTGGTTCTTTTTTTTTCTTTTGAGGATAGAGTTCAAATTTTCTGCCCCTGATTATCCTAGCCTTATACATCATACCACCACCACACAGTCCATTTGCTAACCATACGTAGCTTATTTAAATTACCTACAGATCCTATATTTTTTTTCTTTTGCTTCAGTGTACATTTCTTTCCTCCATCTAGAATAGCCTTCTGTATATACCATCTCCTACCATTCTAAGGTTTCACCTTCAACTAACTTATTTCATAGAGGTGTGTGTTCTACTCTTCCAGCTCACTCCCAAGCCTGTATAATGTGTTTCCACAGCACCTTGTACATTCTTCACCAGTTCCTATCCCACACCACCTGTAACTGTCTACTTGGTTCTCTCTACCCGACATAAAATAATGGGGCAGAAGTCATCATCGACATCTTGCAAGTGTCTGGCCTATAAGGGATACTCGACTGATAACAGGAGTATAAATGAGCGATGTAAAGTGATGGTATCTACTACCAAGAAGATGCCTCTACCAATGGAAACGATTTCCTGTAGAGGATGATAATGCCATGACATCAGCATTGGGAACATGATGCCCAAAACTGAATGTTCAACACCTGCAGAGCAGCTGGTGCCCCCACCACCAATGCGGTGGAAACTGAGCTGGGAATCTGCTCATGTTGCCTAGCACATGCCAGATCTGCATCAGAGGAACTTTAGTTAAATCTCTGTTTCCCCCTTTCCTTATAATTCAGAAATGCGTCAGTGGAACCTGGAATAGAGAATAGTAGAGTGACAGCTGTAAAATAATTAACTTGCAGATAATTTCTCCTCTTATAATCCTTGTATCTCTCTTGAAGGTCCCATCATTTTCTTCCTAAAATGAGTTTTTACTATGAAGATACCAGATTTATTACCAAATGGAAATAAATTCTCACTCCTATTAGGGGTGTCTAGGTAGCTCAGTATGTTAAGCATCTGATTCCACCTCAGCTTAGGTCTTGATCTCAGGGTTGCAAATTCTAGCCCTGTGCTGGGCTCCATGCTGAATGTGGAGCCTACCTTAAAAATATAAATAAATAAATAAATAAATAAACAAATAAATAAATAATAAATATTCTCACTCCTTTTAAAGCAACTGTATCCCTCTCCAAACCTCTAGAAAAATCTTAAGGGTGAATACTTATTAGGCTCGAAATAAGCTTTAGGTGCATTCATTACAAATCTGAGAACTCATGTACTGTAGAGTCTTTATCTTACAAAAAGGGATAATGAACATATCTCCACACCTTAAAATCATTCTTATAGTATTCTAAAGTAAAACAGAAAAGTTGCAGGATATCAAGTAATATTTTATAGTAGAAAGTATCCACTAGAGAAGTTTTCAGGATATCTGTATACTAGCTGTGTGGCATTCAGCAAATTAAACACCTCCATGACCCCATTTTCCTCATTTGTGAAACAATCCGGTTCTATTAGATGACTGCTAAATTCCTTTTTCCTTTGAAAAATTCCATGAATTAGTGATCTCTCTCCTCAAAGATGCAACAATCTATTGAGGGAAGCCTTGGTAAAGAAATAACAGTTACAATTTATCATTTAATTAAAGGCTAATAAGAGCTCTTGAAATTAAAACTACAAAGAGACTTAGGATAAGTGAAGTGATTTGAAAAATAAAAATGAGGGCAATGGGGTGGCTCAGTTGGTTGGGCATCTAATTCTTGATTTCTGGTCAGGTCATGATCTCAGGGCCCTGAGATCGAGACCCGTATCAGAGTCCACACTCAGGGAGGAGTCAGATTGAGATTCTTTCTCACCCACTCTCTCTGCCCCTCTCTCCACTTGCATTCTCACTCCCCTAAATAAATAAAATCTTTTTTTTAAAAGCTCATAAAAGGGGTGCCTAGATGGCTCAGTCAGGTAAGTGTCTGACTCTTGGTTTCAACTCAGGTCATGATCTCAGAGTCCTGGGATCGAGCCCCACATTGGGCTCCATGCTCAGCATGAAGTCTGCCTGAGATCTCCCCCTCCCTCTGCCCCTCCTGCTCATTTTCTCTCGCTCCCTCTCTCTCAAATAAATCCAAAAAAATTCCATGAAAAAGGAAGAAAAATAAAAATGAGAACAGGTGCATCTTGAGTCAGCACTGAATGGAAGATAGAACAGAAAGGCACAGAATCTACAGCGATTTGGTGTCTAAAACAGACCTACATATTAGGGTCTACACTGGGTCTAATTTGGCCAGGGCCCAGAGAAAAGTGATGAATATAAATAACAAAGTGGCTTGTAATGTATTTAAACAAAAGATTCAGTTTAAAGATTTAACATAAAGTCTCAGTCCTTAAATTGGTGAACCTTCATCTATGAAGAAACTCAGCTATACAGAATGACATATGTCTGTGGACTTTGAATAGTGACAGCTTTGCTATAATAATAATAACCACAGTGCTAGCAAAGGAAAAGACAGATGGACCCAACTTCTAGGCTTTACCATCACTCCTCCTGATTACTCTTGCTTATTTTGAGCATTGACAAAACAGTGGGGCTGTTATCATAGATCTTTGCATAGCATTGATTCAAGTGTGTGTTGAAACAAGGCTGCTGCGGTGTAATTCATTTATATCACCAACTCATACCTGCCTCTTCTTCCCTTCCTTTGATCTTACATATCTCCAAGATGAGCATTTATCTTACTTTGCTCTCCTGTTCCTCTTCTGTTGTCAGTCTAGCAGGTGTTCTTTTCAGATTGCTTTCATTCTTCATTATTCATTTTGGGTCCCTTTCTACTTTTGTGTCCATTTTTATCCTTCCCTTCCCTTCCTGTGTACCTCAGGCGCCACAGCGATCCATTTGTCAGAAATGTTTGCTGCTATTTGTTTGTGGTTATTTCCCCCTTAAACTAGGGCTTAGAAAATCCACCTGGTGAGCTATTTCTTGTTTCTAAAGGGAGAAAGGCTCCCTAAGCTTAGAAGTTAGAAATCAGTACTGTCATTTTTCTTCACACCTGCTCCAGGCCTGCTCCAACCATTCTTCTTCAGTGGCCCTGTTTGGTTCTGAATGACATCACCACTTATTTTTTCCAGCAATAAATTTAGCTGAAGTGCTTTTGAAACTGTGTGGTCCCTGATTTTCCTGTTCTCAAAGGTCAGAGGTTCCAGTCACTACAGGCTTATTTAGCATCTGTCAAGTTGTTAGTGCTGGGAATCAAACAAAAGTATTTAAATATGTATACAAATTCATCTCTTAATGCATTTTAAATTGTTGCTCATGGAAAGACCTTCCTAGAGAGTCACCCCTACCCTTGCAAAGTGATTCAAAGACTACCACCTGGCTCTGACTCATTAGATGATCTCATAAAACATGCTCTTTCAGCATCTTTGGAGCAGGAAGACATGACCCATCAGCATCAGAGAATAACTGATAACACTGTCTAAGCATGGGAGGGATAAAAGCTTTAGAAGCAGTAAAAAACTCTGAATTCAACTTTCATCAATATAGCAAAAAAAAAAAAAAAAAAAAAAAAAAAAAAAAAAAAAAAAAGATAAATAAATAATTTTAAAAATACAGAAACCAAAACTTTGTAACAAGAAACACCAAGTATGTCGATATAGATGACTTCTTGCTGGGAGCTACATAGGGAGCCTTAAAAAAACAGTGGCCACCTTGACGCAGTCCTATTAACAGTCTGTATGCCATAGCATTCCTGAAACCTGTCCTGACATCCAGTTCTAATTGAGTACTTCATTTTTAAGTTTAGTCGATTACTTTAATAGGGCCAGCTTACAGACTTTTCTTGCCTTCTGATCTGAAAATATGCAGCTGCATGAACTGATGGATAACAAAACTCTTTCATTTTAAAGTAAAGACTTCCAATTTATTTTCTTCTAGAGTTTAAGTAAACATACTGAGGGGGAGAAAGAGTTTATATACTGTCAGATCTGGAACTTGGCTTTTCATTATTTGGGGATTTCTGTAGGGTATGTATAAAGTTATCTATAACTCTGGACATTTTTCACTTCTGTTAACAATTAATTCTGTAGATTTAAAAAAAATAACATTTCAAAACATCACTCCATCCTATCTAGAATTTCTGTAGTTTCAACTTCACTTCCTTAGCTTCTGTCTTTAAAGCAGCAGCTTGAATACTAGGTGCTTAACTTTTTAACTTTCCTACAACTCCTCAAAAAGGTGTCTAATATAATATCACGAGGCAGTACTTGTAAACTCTTTTTTCGTAAAAGCACACAGACACTTATCTTTTACTACCTATGAGAGTTCTTTCATGGTTCTTTGCCTGAGTTAGTACAACAAATGTTTTATCACTATCACTATACAATAAAACACCAGATATTTTGATAAAAACATATCTGATATTTCAGCAAAATTTCATTACAATATTACAGAATTTTCACTCTCTCCTGAGTCAGTTTTTCTGTTAAAACCTCATGGGACATTTATCCCAGGTTATAATTTCTTTTCACTGGATTTGTTCATCTATCCTTAAAGAGTGTAGGACACAGCACTTCACTGAGTTTCTCATGCAGACTGCTTAACCTATTCATATTTTGTTATCCAAAAGAGGATGACCTATAGGCATTCCAGAATGTCTGCTGGAAAATGGTAAAAAAGCTCACAGAGTTATAGAAACTACTGATTAGTTTACATTTCAGTCATTTATTAGGATAAACCAAAAGCTACAGTTTTCCAAGAGCTGGATGAGTTTTTATTTTCATCTTCAGGTATTACCTTTTCTATATGCAAAAATAATGAGAGATCTGCTAAGATCATATTGGATAGTATCTGACCACTGGAGAGTGTTGACTGAATAGATATTTGTATTGCTGGAATTACAAAAGCAGTTCTAGAAGGAGATATCTGGATTTAAGAACAGTGGAATCAGTAACTTGGATTTTTTTTACAGTAGTTTGCATAACCCTGAAAAAAGAAGAGTTTAATAGTATTTTTTTAAATTACAAATGTAGTGTGGACTCAAGAAAACATTCAAGCAATAGAGAAAAAGTAATCTCATCACCCTGCTTGAAAGGCCGCTGTAAAGGCCCCCACCCTCCAGGATGTCAGAGCAGACCCAGATCCCAACACCTGGCAGGCAGTTGCCCAACCCCAGTTACCCAACCCCACTCAGGCCCTGTGGAGAACAAAAGAAACTTGTCTATAAAAGTTACTTCCTCATTCCTTAAGACCGCGCGCATCCCCCTGTAAAGACAATTGGTGAAAATATGTGATTTGTTATGAAATGATTGGCTGCCTGCGTGCAGACCTTGCTCTGGTATTTTAAACTAATTGGCTGTCGATGCGTGGGCTTTGCTGTAACGGACAATGTAGTTCTATATAAGGCCACCCCCGGAAGAACTCGGGGCTCTCAGCCGCTGACTGGTTTGGGGTCAGGCTGTGAGTCCGAGCATGCTCGAATAAACCCTTTGCTTTTGCATGGAACAGGTCTCTCAGAGTTTTCCTTGATAGGTGCGGCGTTCCAAGGCTCCCAGCTGACTGCCCTCTAGGGTGGTCGACTCTTACATGCTGAAAATACCATTTACAACCTGAATATTTGAAGAGACAGATATTAAGAGTACCTTCCCTAGCTTTTCAGACATGTTTATTCACTTATATTTTTCCAAAAGCAATAGTTCATATCATACATACTGTTGAGAAAATTGTCTTGTTAGTTGTTATTTTAGTTTTACTCTAACACATAGAACTCTCTTCCTTTTGTTATGTAGTTCTAGACCATTCAGCACTGGGGATGTGCTCTAAATGCAGCTTTTCCTTCCCATACTGATGGACAAATAGGTTGTCTCTAATTGTGCATTATTTCAAAGAATGCAGAGTTGAAAAGTCTTGCCCATTTCTGTAGATATTTATGTAAGACAGACACATCTGACAGTACAATTATACAGCCAATTTTCACATGTATTTGAGATTTTTATAGACACTATAAATGGCTTTCAGAAAAGGTTTGACAGTTTACTGCCCTGCCAATAATGCACAAGGTGTTTATGTGATGAAATTAAATATTATTCTTTTAACTTTTGGCAATCTAAGATTTAAAATGCTATCTTACTTTCCTTACTTAGCCATATAGTTTGTACTTATTTGTACATTTGTACTTATTTTACCTTTCAAATACCTCTTCATATTAATTTTTATTCCTTGAGGGTTTTTTCTTTCTATAATTCATTTGTGTGAGCATATTAGAGATATTCATCATTTAAAACTATTAAAAACTGTTGAACGTATTTTTTCCAAATCTGTCATTTGTTGTTGAACTTTGCTTTTAGCGTTGCCATTTTTAAGTTTCTATTTGTATTTGTCAATCTTTTCCTTTAGGGCTTCTGTAGAAACTTAGAGGTTATCCCAGTATTAGTTAAAAATATACATTTCAATAGGCAGGATTTTGAAAATTACTTTTTTTCCCTTTTCACAATAACTTGAAGTCTACAAAAATGTATTTCTCTACAACAAAAACTGAAAACAACTTGTAACTGAAGCACTGCTTGACCCAACACCAACTCCTCTATTTTGCTGATAGGAGGGGAGAGGAGAGAAACCTGTTCCATGGCTCCCTTGAATATAAACATTAGGCTACTAGATGAATGCATTTAGTGTTGGCTTCCCCTCAGGGTTCACTGTCCACAACACTGCATCTCTGCAGGCAAGTGATTTTGTCACAAAACCTTATGTTAGTAGGAATTCAATTATAGTTTACAAAGGTTATGTGAAAAAAAAAATGTGAATGCAGCTGAAGTGTTTTATATCCTCAATTCAGATAGATGTAAATGTAGCAGGGGGCCCAGGCTTATAGACACAATGACCTGATGGTCAACTGTGCATTCTGACATCTGTTTCTGATCACAGGGCTATGAGGTGGGACCCAATTCCTCTTCAAATGCTAAATTGTTTAAACCCATTCTTACTCTTTTTAAGTCCTCAACTATTAAATAAGTAGGCCAATATTCCCCTTGTTTTTAATCTGTGTGGGAACATACCATTTCCTCTGCCAGAGCCTTTCCAATAACAATTCCTTATTAGTCAGAAGGACAAGACTAGATCCAAAGTCAAGAACAGGAAGCTCATTAGCAAAGAAAGTACTGAATTCTGTTCTTGCTTTTGCACACACAAAAAATTTAGACGATAGAGAGATACATAGATAGATAGATAGATATAGATAGTGCTCCCCGAAAGCCAAATGTATTTGAATTTGTGTTAAAGAACTGTATGCCACTAAAATACTCTTAGTAGCATTTTTGGGAAGCCATTATTTTTGTGATACCAGAGCTATGGAATTTAAATAATTATAGCAAATTGATCTTTTACTTGCACTTATAATTATTTTCAAAAATAAGGACCAGATACTAAATTTGTAATATTTTACATCATAAAGTTCAAGGAAAGGAGAAACAAAACAAAACAAAAAATACAAGAAATCAGAAAAAATCTTATTTACTTACTGAGGGCTGGAAGGAGGTGGCTCATGCTTTTAGAAGCAATTTTGTAAAAGTACATAGATTTCTTGTCCCGCAATATAAACATCTGTAGTACAAACTGGGGAAATGTTTCATGACTAAATAATGTGCATCGGTCTTCTATTTTAACTCCCATATTTTCCCTATTTTACCATACACTTATTTTGTTAGGGCCTGTTCAGCCTCAAGGCCAGCAGAACAGGCTCTGATACTCCCTGGTGATTTAGGCTTCTACATATCTAAGACCCCCTGGTGATTGATGCCTTTACATGGCCTGTGTTAACCAAATGAGGGCAGATAAGTCAAGGAACTATCTATGCATCTTGCTGGGGAGGGACCTAAAATGTTATCTCACCCAATCAGGAAAATTACTGTGTAACTCATGCTTGCTGTTTGAAATGTATATAAACCCCTAGACCCTTGCATTCAGGGTCCTTGCTGAAAACGGCTGCACCAGGTAGATGCTTGGACCCTAGCTAGCTAGAAATAAACCTAGCTGTGTGATTTGCATTATCCTGAGCATCCTCGGTTTCTCTTTGGGGAGGCGGTCGACATCGGACTTTAACAATCTCTACTGGTAAGGCCTCAAGTTTTCTTTGAATAAAATGTGAAAACCAAGAAAGGCACTTATGGAGCTTTTCCTTTGAACTTTTCCAGTGTTGGAGGTGGATGAACTGCAGACTTACATACATCAGTTGGAACTCAGGCAGCCGCCCTTACTTTAGGGGAAAAGAAATCAACTTAGAACCTTCTAGATGGAAACTTTGCCCTTTTGCTGCTGCCTTTCCTCTTCGAAAACAAGTTAAAATGTACTATTGGCTAGGTTAATTGACTTACAAGTGTGTCTTTTTAATAAGTGTCATAAAGTATGTCAGGCTGCTGAAACTTGCTTTCAGTGCGTTTTTTAAAAAACTGTTGTCAACCAGATTAAAGTTTATTGTTCGCATGTGCATTCGGTTTTCACGTGGTAATGAAAGACACTGAACTGATTTGCCATGCGTAAAGAAAAAAGGGTTGTGTCCTTTGCTCTCTCTCTCAATGTGCCTTTCCTTCTGGTGTCTCTTCTGAAAGGTGTTGCCAGCAGACCTTGTCCAGCTCTGGACTTTTGCACTTGCAGAACAGCTCTCACAGGCTTTGCTGTGTCTACACTGAGACTTTCTGGAGGACGAAGAGACTAAGTGAAGAGTGTTATCTCACAGTGTCCATTAATTTTAAAATTGAATATTTTGAATAAAATGACTTTAAATGAATCTTGTTTTCCTCCAAGGACTTAGATCATTTTAGAAAGAAGTATTTCTTTTGGTTTTAGTTGGCAGATGTTCAGTGTTAATGTAGAGCCAGCATGGCCTTCTTGTCCTTCAAGTCTTGACCTGACCTTTACAGCTCCATATTCCCCTACATGATTGCTTCACAAAAGGACCTAGAACAAGATTTGTTTGGTAAGCAGACCCAAAATATGTGACTTTCCAAACACCCTGTTATTTTCCAAATTTCAGAAACATGGGAAGGTTATATAGGGAAGTCTCTAGGGGGTCACTGACTAGATAACTCGACCCTTTACCTGACCAGTTCTCCATATGTCATTCTGGAATTAATAATCTCAAAAAAAACGCTGTTACTGTGATTCTACATACACATTTTATGCTGAAACTTAGCCTTCTCTCAGGGCTCAATCTGACATAAAAAATATGTATAAATGAGTAACCTGCAGAACTTAGGAAGGAGCATGAAGATGATGGTGTAGCTTATGTCCTCAATCTAGAAAAGTCTCTGGCCCGATAATCCCTTCACTTCCTTACTCAGCTATGCCCATGTGAAGAATACCATAATCAAATACAAAGGATTTCTACCAAGCTAAAAATGCTTGATTTCTGCCCTGATGTTGGAAATATCATCATTTGGGATATGATGCATTTGTCATTTTACTGTCTGTCTTCTCACACTAGAATCTGACCACCATGAAAACGCGAGCTTTTGCAACACTTCTATGTCCCTATTCCCTGGCATAATTTAGACTTTGGTAAATACTGAAAGAAAAAAATATATATATTTTTCCACCAGATTTTAATTATCCCAGAACAACATGTCTTTGTACCAAACACTATAATGTGAAGAGGTTTGTTCCATGCCTTTCATCTTAGCAGGTAAAACCAGGACTGCTGCCACAGAATGAAGCTGGATTCTGGGAAAGGGCTTTGGGTCACATACAAGTGGCAGAGTGCAGAGACAGAGTGACCAACTTCTCAGCATTACTAAGGAAGGCAGTAGTTTTTGAGTAGTATTCAGGTCACATAAAGGGTAGGGGTTAAAAAAGCAGGTAGCCCAACTGAAATGTTATACACGGGAAGTGACAGCAAGTATAAGCATGAACTAAGCTGGGAAAGAGAGAGAACACAAACGAAAACAGGAGGAAGAAACACAGGGCTTGGCAGTGTTAGAAGAAACTACAGTCCCTCTAAAGTAGCTGCCCTATAGAGTAGTTGGAAATAAGGCTGAAAATTTTTAGAAGTAGCACCTAGTAAGCACTGACAATTTCATTTTTAAACTGGCCCTGTATTCTCCAAAGCCCTCACATCTCTGGATTTCCTTTCACTCTGTGGAGTTTCTCTGTTGAGTGTGTGTGTGTGTGTGTGTGTGTGTGTGTGTGTGTATGGAGCGTTAGGAAGAACACACTCAGGTAAAATGGCTCTCTTTGTATTGTGATCTCTATGAAACTATGCTGATGAAGGACCTGGCTTTGCCCCATGGGCATTCTGCAGCTTTACTATATAGCTTTACCTATACAGCTTTACTTCTATCCAAAACCAATCCTCTTCCTAGGTTGGCAGAATATCTGAGGAGCCCCAAATCAGCACAATGCTGAACTCAGCACCAAGCCAGCCTTAACTGTTTTATGTTAGTCCCCTAAAATTTCTCCTAGTCCCCAGGCCAAGGGATCTTCCAATTTAGTCTATTTGGAATAATCTATGTAGACCCTTGTTTCATTGCTTCTCACTCAAACTCTGTGCTCAGAAGCTTCTCTTGAGAGTCAACTATAGCTTCTCAACATTGTTGAAACTCATCACAGTGCTCCAGTTAACTGCCAGTCTCTCAGCAAAAAGTCATGCTGACTCCTACCTCTGCTCCTTCACTTGCAGCCTTCTCCTTATCTAGAACCCTGCACTGCTCTTCATTCTTCCAAAGCAAACTGAGCTATTAGGGTCTTTGCTGACAAAATTGATTTCTTGTCTCTCTGTTATTTATTTTCTATTTCTCATAGCAAAGGGCCATAATTGTATAAAATGTGCATAATGGTTTGTAGTTCCTATACTCCTTTCTAAACGTTGTCTCATTTGTCCCTAATAACATCCTTGGGAGGTGGACTGGACAGTGTTGATATTCCCATTCTGGGATAACATCTTCATGGTGGGGAAGTGACATAGTCAACTTCAGTACATGTTTTTTTCTGGCCCTGCTCAACTCTATCTCTTCTGATTCAGGAAAGTTCACAACACGGGATGCTCCTAGGCAAGGAGCATGGAAGAGGTGACTTTCAAGCAGGTCCTTGAAGGAACCAACAGAACAGCCTAAGCGGGATAGCAGCCTACACAGGAAATGAAGTGATTAGCAGGCTGCTGGGTCTGAGAATAACAGGTATGGTGGAGGGGCAACATTTGGGAATTTGGGATTGTCGGGAAAGTGGAAAGAGATGGGAGTAGATAAATGTAACTTCTAAGTGCATTTGTGCATGTATGTGTGTGCACATGTGTTTGAGGTTGGGGAGAATTTGTGAGGGAAAGCACTGGGAAGGGTCCCAGAACAGCATTCTTCTCGCAAACTCTTCAACTGGCAGCAAAGCAGAGAGCAGAGCTATCATGGAAACAGCACTAGCCTTGAAACCAAAAGATTTAGCGGCTTTTCAGAGTGGCCACACAGAAGCTACACAGCATTTGGCAATACCACTTTCCTACACACCCTATGATCTGTGACATAAACCTGGTAAAGTAGATATTTCAGCAGTACATGCAATTATAAGAGGGTTCAACATGAAAATGAGTTAGCATGTTTGAAAGTATACAGTAAGTTATAAAGAGCTCTATAAAAACAATATTTTGTTCTCATGTTCAGAAGTATCAACAGAAAACCACGGTGGAAATCTAACACACATGAATATACATGAGTATACACACGTGGACACATCTCCAGAGACAACACTGTTGAAGCCCATTGTCCCTTTCCTCTGGGCTGAGAAGCTGATCCAAAAATTTCCTTGACCACTATGAGGTATCCTCACTCATCTCACCCCAGGAGGCCCTTTGAGTGAGCCTCCTCAGGATACCCATACTCTTCTTGTCTCCCCCTATAACTTCATCCCCCCAATCTTCATAGAAAACAAAGAGTCCTGATTATTGTTCCTTTCAGAATACAATCAGCACAGCCAATTGGAAGTCACATGAATAATTTAACCTCCCGGCAGGGAATGGACACAACTAGAAGATACAACAGCTTCCCCAAATTAATAAAGGCTTTTATAGAGCCATAAAAAGCCATAACTCAATCATTTTAAAAAGGGCATCAAACACAATGCTTATTAAAGGCTGGATGTTGCTGAGGTATACACAGAAAGGCCAAGAATACTCACTCAGCAGCAATGGCCCCAGTGCACGCCCATCCCCTCCACTTGACATGCAGACAACCTGACCCACGCATTGAATAAGCAATATGCAGAGATGATTCTTCCTTGACTGTCTTAGTCAGGGAAGAGTACTGATAAAGAGGATGGCTGAAACAAGGGAGGAATGTTTTTGCTAACAACATTAAATGGTTGTGGTTAGACTGGGAAAGCCACCTATTCCTGGATACACATTTTTTTTCCTTTAGTCTAGCCAAGCACTTTGGAAGTGAATTTGTTCGGGCTACCCTACTCCTCTTCTAGTAACTTAAACAAGGCAATTGCTTCCTGTTTCCTCACACAGCAGGAATGGCACCAAGTCTCTGCTTCCAGATGATACATTACAGTTTCAAGATACTATCTTTCCACTGTCACTGTCCACAGTGGTTCAGTATGTCCAGCCATTCATTTGGAAGGCCTGTATATAACTGTAAGTTATCCACGATAAGACTGGGCCAGGCGCACTGTGCTCAGAACTCAGAACTGAAGACCATGCTTGCACAGTTTGGGCCATGTGCAAATGGGGCAATGAGCTGCTTCAGTCTAGAGAAAGGGGGTATCTTTTTACAGATCTTCCATATAGAGAAAGAGGGATTCTCTTTTTTAATTCACACAATGGCACTGTAGAGGCTAGCAGTGGCCCTGATCTGGTCACTCTGGTCACTCAGGGAAATCTATGCTACTCCTGTTGCATAGTCCTCAGAGCTCTCACGTGTTCAGTGATTTCTCTCGCCAGTCCATGGTGGCAAGGCAGCTTTTCTGAGAGGCAGAGAACAGGAGCAGGAAAAGAACATGCCTCTTCTACTGAAGGGAATACAAGTCTCAGATCTCAAGAAACTCAGCAGGTTTGGTCCAAGCATGCCTCTCTCTGCCCCATTTCTAACTTAGCTATTTACTGGCACAAGTGTCCCAAGACTACCAGAGCAGATGCACTGTTGGCAAACAAAACATAAATAAATAGCTTCACAGCCAGGATGGGCTCTCAGTGACTTATCTGATTCCCATAGCTTCCATGTGCTTTGCTCTCCTAGCTGCTTTTCCAAAGCATGAGGGGATGTGTCTCTGGGTACCACTGGTACTAAGTGATCTTCCCATTTGCCTAACTTCAAGTGACAAAGTGCTGGTCCTCATATATCACAGTCTTTCCCAGCAGGGATTAGGTCACATTGGGCCGAGGTTTTACTAATGAGATCATGCATAATCAATAAGGGTCGGCTGACATCTTGTCAGCTCCATCACTGTCACCAGGGGGGCTGAGGTAAGGCAATCAGGAAGGCAGATTTGTCAGCCACCTGGAATCTGAACAGATGTGCAGCACTGGATGGAGCTGCTATGCCCCTAGACAGGCCCAAGTCTTATTAGCAGAAGAGATAGGTCATACATTCATTCATTTATTCACCCCTTCCTTTGTCCATCCCATACATAGCAAAGTGTCAGATCCTATCTATACAACAGAGGATGACACAGTAAAGGGCCCCATGTATTTGGAGGTTCCCTTGCAGAACCCCCATTCTACTGGGGGTGTTAAGAAACAATGAGAAAAGAGAAAAAATAAAAAGTAAGAAAAAAAGAAACAGAAAAAGGAAGAGAAAGGAAGGAAAAGATGCACAAATAATCTCAGATGTTATATAGGCAGAGAATTAACATAATTTAACATTAAGTAAAAGACCCAAAACTTTGATTCAAGAGGTTAGGAAAGAACATGGACATCTCTCTTTCACTAGCCACATACTCTGCTCAAGGCTCTTATCAGTCACAGTCTAAATTGTTATGATTCTGAACAACAGGATAAAGCCCAGCTTGCTCACATTAATGAGCAATGCATTCTCATTGATTTGTCACCAGATCCATGAAGCTTGTAATGGACCAAACCATTTCTTAATTCAAAATTTAAATCAAGCTCTCATTAACTACATAGAATCCTCAGACTATTTTATTGGGCCACGGAAGTATTACATTAATGAATATAATTCAATAATTTGTGTTTCCAGTCAATAATTTAGAATACAGACTATTTGTCTTAACATCAAATCCCAATTTTACTTATTGGGAAAATCCCTACTTTTTCTCCACAAATCAGCTTCATTTGCATTCTTATATTCAAGTGACTCATTTTATCCAAATACAAAGATCTTATGCAAAAAATTCCAATGTAGGAGAGAAAGAATCAGTGACATTCGTTTTTCTGGCATTAGTAGCTAACTCCCATAGGCCTGAGCGTCCTACTATCATCACTTATTTCGGTTGTTGGCAAAATTAAGTTACTTATAGATAGGACTGAGGTCCCCATTTTCCTACTGACTAGTGGCCAGGGCTCACTCTCAGCTCTCAGATCCTGGGCACATGGTCCTCTCAACAGTGTGGCAGTTACTTCTTCAAAGTCAGCTGAAGAATCTTTCTCTAATCAGATATAACAGAGTCTTATATGAGAAAACACAGTTGTGATGGGGCGCCTGGGTGGCTCAGTTGGTCAAGCAACTGCCTTCAGCCCAGGTCATGATCCCGGAGACCCGGGATCGAGCCCCACATCGGGCTCCCTGCACCGCAGGGAAGCCTGCTTCTCCCTCTCTCACTCCCTCTGCTTGTGTTCCCTCTCTCACTGTGTTTCTCTCTGTCAAATAAATAAAAAAAAATCTTTTAAAAATAAATAAATAAACAAACAAATAAATAAATAAATAAAAATTAAAAAAGAAAAAAGAAAACACAGTCGTGGGATTAACTATCCCATCACCTTTGTCAGGTATCTTAACCTATCTTAACTCAAACAACTGAATAACTATCTTATATTCGCAGGTCTCACTTATACTCAAAGGGAGAGAATTCTACACAGCACATACAACAAGGGTCTGGAATCTTCAGAGACATCTTAGAATTCTTCCTATCACAAATATACATAGTACTGTGCACATATATAAGGGCACGAATCAATGAAATTTTACAAACGAAACGTACATGTACTCACCCCACATCAAAAAAGAGAATATAAACAGCACCCAGAAACTCATCTCTTGTTCCCTTCTGTTCTCTACCACCACCCCCAGGGTAAGTAACTGCTATCCTGACCTCTAATTACAGAAATTGGCTTTGCCATTTTCTCTCTCTTTCTTTTTTTTTTTTGTTTGTTTGTTTATACATGCAAATACATATATAATTTGAATCATGCAATATGTGCTCTGTTTCTGGCTTCTTTTCTTCAAAATAAGCTCACTGTTACAGTATTCTATTGTGTAAATATTTTCACTTCACTATTGATAGGTATTTGAACGTCCAGCTTGGAGTTACTACAAATATTATTGCTGTGAACATTCTAGAACATGTACGTTGTCAAACATATAAGTTCAATTTCTAAGTTAGACTTCCCTGGCTTCAATCTCCATTTTCTCCTTGTGATCTGAGGACAGTTATTTATATCCTAGGTTACCTTTCCTAATCTTTGAAAAGCAGGTTATACCACCTTGTCATAACGCATGTGTGTGTGAGCAGGGAGCTGAATTTAACTCAATGAATATGTACTCATCTACGCACTGGAGATAACAGTAGTCAACACAGTAGACAAAATGCACGTCATTATGAAGTTGCGTTCTGGAGGCAGGAATGGAGAAGGGAGTGGGTGGGAGAAGATAAGAAAAGAGAATAAGCAAAAAAAAAAAACGAGTATATATAAGAAACATATAAAATGTTCGGGAAGGGCTAAGGAGAGAGATGAAGCAACAAAAGCAGGTTTGGAGTGTTGGGAAGAAAGATTATGTTAAATTAGTTTGTCAGGGATTCTATCACTGAGAAGTTAACATTTGAGCAATGACCGAAAAAAAAGAGAAGAAAATCTGTAAATACCTGGGAGAAGAATGTTACTGACAGAGGCCCTGAGACAAGGACATGTCTAGGGCATTGGAGGAATACAAAAGCTAGAGTAGGATACAGAGATAAGGGGGTACAGAATGATCAGTGTGAAGACTGAATAGTCTTCATAGTCCCTGTAAGAGTCTTTCTCTGAGTGAAATGAAAAACTCCTGGGGGGAGAGGAGATTGTGCAGAAAGAATTATATTTTAAGGGTATAAACAGAAGCTCTCATGAGACTGCATTATTACATGGGGCATGAAAAATGAACAGAAAGTGAACGACAGGGATGAAAAACATGTTAGGAGTAGACATATGTACCCTTATTAGTATGTTTGGATGTGTTGTGTATGTATACATATGTAAGGGAGCTCATCTTATGAGTATAAACCATAAGAGTTAATACTGGAAAGGCTTTTCAAAGGAAGTAAAGCTTTGGATGTGTATCTGAATTATAATTTGGATAAAGGGATAAGACATGGCAAGATAACAATGCACTGTTAAACATAAAGCCTTAAGGTTATTTTTTTTCTCTCCCATTAAAAAATCAAACACACTATGGTCAAGATATTTAGTCATTCTATGTTTCCATTATGTGATTCCTCCAGAACAGACCAAATTTCTACCGAAGGGAAACATATTTAGTTAATAAACCATAATCTACCTGTGTTACCACTGAAACCATAGACCACATCCATCATGTTCATTGTCAGCTTCATCATCGCATGATTTTCAACTGTGTGAAGACATCAAGAAATGTGATACATGGGAGAATTATTTTTTTTTAAGTAATTGCATTTCATTTATTTCTGCAAATGCTAGATATCCTTCTTATATGTCTAGCCTACCCACATCCTTTAAACTTTTCAGGTACTTGAGAGTACACCTTACTGTTCATACTCCTCCATCTCCTGTCTTTGTGTGGTTTTGAATCCTGGGATTCCATTAGGATGACTATAGTTAGCATGCATTTCTCACATCTGCCAATTAGATGCAGTATGTCTAGTTTTTCATAGTAGGTGGTTTTCATGACTATGTTGATAATATTCTACTTGCTTCACTTATGGCATATTTTACATTTTTAAAACTAAAATTTAAAGAAGTACATTAACTTTCTGAGATGCTATTTCCCCACATATACCTTAAGGAACATTCTTATCTGAATATATTATGATCAATCAATGTTATATTGATCATATATAAGGTCTATCTCCATCCCCAACAGGGTCCAGAATAACTTCTCCCTTCCACAGTTAAGAGTCAGATGTAAAGGCAGCTCTGCTCTCACAACATGTGTGTATTGTGTCCCAGTGATTCCATATGTGATGCTCTGTCTTTATGAAGGCAATTTACATTTCTTTTTAAATTAATGCTCTCTCCTTTGATTAGTCCCTCATAGCTGGGAAAAAACTAAAATGCTTTTCATCTCCTCTAAATCTCAGGTGCATAACCTCATGTCAGTGGTCTACAATCACTTATCATTTGCACATCTATCATTTACTTTAATCAAGGTCATCTACGGGGAGGCCTAGAACTACGTATATTTGCTTTTCAGACATCATGCCCTTCCTCATCCATTTGATTCTAATCCATCAGGGCATATGCATATACCATATATATCTTCCCTTTAATTTCACTGCCTGTCAGTCACATGTCAAAAGGTTTGGCTGCTGAGTGGCCCCTCTAACACTGCTGGGTTTCCCTAAAGGCCCTCACTTCACTGAATCTTAAAATAGCTACACTGACCCCATCAAGTCTGTCCCAGATCCTCATGCAGATTCCGCTTTGTTGAAGCATGTTAGTGAGGAATACGACACATTGTAATGAAGAGTAGAAAACTGATATATGTGAATTGGTATCTATATATAAAGTCTTCCGCACAAAGTCAGTGGGCAAACCTTTCCAGCAAACAGGCTCTAGTCACCATCTGGGGGGCAATTAACCTATTGCTAAAAAAATTGCGATTATAATTTTGTAGAATTAATATATAATGGATTAAAAAATTAGTTAACAATTTCAGTCTTTTTTTATCCACGTGATTATTATTGTGGCATACAAATGATTTTTTTAAGTCAGTCAGCCAAGCTGTGATGAGTTCTTACACGGTTATGTCACACTTAAAGTGCTCAATTTGAAAAGCCACAAGGAGAGGGGACATGGGAATAATCTAGAATGAATCTTCAGAGAAGAATGCCTGAAAACCATCTCATATATACAATAAGGCAGAAGAGAGGGTGCTTAGATAGTAATAACTCTATGATTTCTTCTTCAGAATCCATAAGTTATCATTTGGAAGAGGACAAAAATTTGTTTTAATTTATTTCAAAGAAAGAACCCATGCATTCATTTATTCATTCATCTGAAATTCATGATCACCTAATATGCACTAAGCGGTAATTCAGGCACTTAGATTATAGTAGGAAACACAAGAAAAGAAACAAAAAAATAAAATTCCTTTCCTGGTGGCATTTACCTTTTAGCATAAGGAAACATCTAATGATGAGAAAGAAAAGTTGGCAATGAGGTCAATGGCATAAGGCCTTCTAAGCCAGTATATGGACTCTGAACCTAAGTAACTTGAAACACTGAAGGGTTTGAGCAGAGTGGTGCCAAAATCTGGCATATTTCATTCCTGATCATTCCTGCATCCAGCGCCCAGCATCATTCCTGATGCTGAGCTGAGACTAGACTGCACAGAGACAACAGAAGACCAGTTTGGAAACTTTGGCAGTAACCAGGAGAAGGATGGTGGTAATAAATTGTACCAGATGGTGACAATGGCCATGATGGGTTGACAAGGTATGGTGTGTAAGACCAAGAGTCAAGATGACTCCAAATGGTTAAGGGTAAACTGTAAGGCAAAAGTTTTAGACTCAGAGCAAGTTTGGAAGAAAACTCAAAGGTCTCCTAGACCATTACGAAAACAACTCTTAGGAAAAAACCCAAAATGCTATGCTATATTCTAAACATACGAATAATAGTAAAGCATGAACAATTCCCTTAAGGAGAGGATATCTATTAGAGGAGAATAAAAATGCAGTGTGATAGTAGAGTGAAAAAAGAAGCCATGTAGCCCCAAATGAGAAAATACTCTTTCTTCATTCTAGGAGCTCAGACATTCTAATAAACCTCTGAGTCTTGGTTTTCTCATTTGCAAAATGTAAAAATAAATAAATAAATAATCGTATTTGCTCTTAAGACCCAGCATTCATCCTCTCATTTCTGCCTCTCCTCAGAAATGCCTTTTTTCTTCACCCCTCCATATCCCTTCCATCTCCCACACCTAGCCAGGAGCAGGCCCCCCAGTCCCCCTGCCTTGTTCACCCAGTTCTGACTTCTGCATGTAGATTGTCTCTCTGCCTCCTTGCTACATGTGAAAAGTAAAGCTAAAGTAAAATGGGCATTTCTCATCACCTCATGTACCTCAATGCTGAGACCACCTTTTAACATGTTAGACTCCACTGGATAGCAGTCTAATTCTAGAGCTCCATTAAAAGCAATCTGTAAGGGGAGAATTGTCTAGGACACAGTGCCAAAAGGGTCCTGTTTTCCACCTGACAGATTAGGAATGAGCTGCTTCTGACTGTGAGCAGAATGATCTTCACAGACTGTCAGACCTCATAAAACCAGCAAAATGAGAATAAACAAAAAATGATTTTCAATGTTGAGACTAAAACTTTCTGATGTTAAATATCACCCTTCACAAAGACACTTTCTTTCTCTCTTCTCTGAACTCCAGCATCCCATTCTTCTCTCTCTAGGCTTCACTGTTTTAGATCTGTTTTACTCAGGCCTATCCCTGCCTGTGTTGTTAGAGTCATCTGTTTGAGTAAGGCACAGGATCTGTGAGGGCAAGCAGTACATTCACTGCTTGGGCACCTCCCTTGTCCTGACAGCACATTGGTTTTAAGGAATTACCATTCTGCTTTCATGTGAACATTTAGTACATCTGTCCATCCAAAGGCTACCTTTCTGCTATAAAAGCTAATATTCCTACTGGTCCAGTATACCTGCCCTGCTCA
This sequence comes from Spilogale gracilis, assembly GCA_004023965.1. NCBI lineage: Eukaryota > Metazoa > Chordata > Mammalia > Carnivora > Mephitidae > Spilogale > Spilogale gracilis. Next base: position 32,016 of record PITA01008643.1, on the reverse strand, counting down.
TTGCCCAGGTTTAGTCAAGGGGTAAAAACACTGAAACTTTCAGTTGGTCTCTTTTTCTCATCATCTTAGATCTTAAAAAGAATACTACAAAAATGAAGGCCATGATTGTGACATGTTCATTCCAACAGTAGGATCTGGGTGCAAATGAAGAACAATTTCTACTACCAGGCCTCCAGACTCCCATCTGTTCTAAGCACATTATGTATCCTCTCTAAAATCTGGAGCTTCCTCATAGTCTTTAAGCAAATTCCAGAACTTTCCTGTGGCTTAACAGCAAGTTCTCTTTTGTGTAAGTTAGCTGAGTTGTTTTCTCAATCTTTGTTTGCTTGCTACAAAGAAATACTAACTGATACAAAGGGTAAGTATGCCTTTTTAATTATGACCTCTACAGGACTTGGGCCCAGGGAGCATTGTATAAATGTTTATTTAATAAGTGAATAAATAAAAGTTATATTAGTAGAAGAGGAAAGATGAGACAACATAAAGGAACATTCAGATTGAGCTGAAGATGAACTCTGCTTTACCTTGTTTCTTAGAAAACACTTTCTCTCCTTGTCATTTTTTTCCTGCCCATGTTTCTGATTTTCAGTAGTAATTTGCTTTAAAGATAATACTGCCATGTTTCTTTGAACTGAAACTATCTGACAATTTATGGCCAAATTTAAGTTTGGCATAACAGGCTTAATGTTCAGCTCTCCATCTGTATTCTGTGCTTGGCAAAAACCCATGGACACTTGGGATTTTATGCTCCTGAATTTTATAAACCAGTAAACACAAAGGTATTGAAATTGTATATCTTAGCATGAAATATTTTATCTTGTGCATAAGAAATATCACATTGGACTGTGGTATAGGCAGCTAAGAGATTTGGGCCACTTCTTCCCTTTAGAAATGTTCTTATTTAAGTACCAATGTCTGTGGAAAGTGATGATAAAACAAAAACAGTGACTTATTTTGGTGCTCCCAGACTGTCCAGTGAACTAACTATGGATTCTATTGTGGATTCTCTCATGTTATCTTTCCAGTGGCCCAAGATGGTCAAGGTCTGTTGTATCTCATTTTATAGAGAGATACAACAGAGCTATCACAGGACTGAAGTGATTCCAAAGGTCATGAAGCTGGTTAATACAAAGGTATAACCAGAATATAGGTTTCCTTCATGCCGATCACCAGATATAAAGTCAGTTCATTACTTGATTCTTTCATACATTTATCCAACAGTTTTGTTTGTGGTATACTTTTTCATCTGTCACGTGACAGATATGTTATAGGCTTTGGGAATACTTCAATTATTAAAATAGGTAAAGCCCTGCCCTTAGTCTCAATGTGGACTAGGAAATTCCTAATACCTGTGGATTTGTTCAGTCCTCTAGAATCCTCAGCCAGGCCTGTCCTGGATATGGATGCCACCCACCTTGATTGTGATGCTGATGTTGACTGTGATAATGAAAATCCTGGTGGAGGCCAATCTCCCATTCTGTATATTTCTTCACTGTACATTCGATATCACTATCCTCTGAAAGAATGCTCTCTAACCTCATGTCTCTAAAAAACATGTTGGCTCCTGAAGCTGTTTCGGCAATACAGTCAATAATAATCTCCATCAACACTCCTACCAAATCGAAGTCCTACCATGGAATGTCATCCTCCTATGGTCCAAGAGGCAGCCTGGACCTTTCTTAACCTCTTAACCATACCTGATTATGACAGTCCAGTCCAAGGTTAAGAAACAAACTCAAGTGAAGAAATACTGAATCAGTACCAAAAATAATAAATATGCAAATATCTCCTTTCAGAAGCCTTATTCCAGGTCATCTAATAATGTCTCCATATTTTTTTCATGTTATTATTCTCCCTGCTGCAGTGGAGGAAGCTGCTTCTGCAGCAGTGCTTTTCTGCCTTCCCACCTGTTTACATTTACTATATGGCTGCCTAGGGAACCCTGCAGAAAATAATGCTTGTGTGAGCCATTTAGTTGACTACATGTCAAAAAGTAATTTGAATCAAAGAGTCACTAACTTAATTGATGGTGATGGCTCCATCCAAAAACAACCAAAGAAATTGATGTTGTGCAAATTGCACATATATTGCTCTTGAATTTGTGAGCATATTCTTGTTTGCCTTGACAGGATTCAAATTATCTTTTGGACAGCTCGACACATTACTTAAGATGTGCCTGTATGTGAATTTTAGCTGCTAAAGGGGGCAATAACAACCTTCCTATGAAATTAATTCCCATGACTTCAACTTCATCTTGTTCTTTCTTTTACTCATTCCTTGTAAATATCCCTTCCGTTCCCTTACAATTTGTGTTTTAACTTCCACTCTAGACCTACTGCCTTTGCAGACCCCATAAGACTGAAGGTCTTAAGGAACAAAAGATAATGTGTCATAGTCAATCAAAGAATTTTAAATTATCTGGACACATTCCCTTCAATGCCACTGGTTTCTATTTTTGAATTGTAATTGGGTCCTTTTTGAAGGATGGAGATACTCAACCATTCAAAATAAGTTGATCTGCAATATGCCTATCTACCTGAGAGAAACAGAATTTGGACCCTGGGCTGAGGAGGCCAGCCTAGCAGTGATCCTCCCAGAATGGTAGTGGTATGGGTCAGAGGACTGGATCAGAATAAAGAACAAAGTCAGCTTGCACCATGTAGAGTTGTCTACATGAGGATATAAGACTCTCAAGAACAGTTCTAAAAAGTGGTGCTGTCCTTGCTGTCCCAGGCATTTCTAAAAGGTACCAAGTCCAGCAAACAGTAAAGTGAAGATAGCACTGGCTAAAGGGGGAAGAAACACAGCTATCACGTGTATTTCTGACACTAAGGAGCTGTTGGGCATGTGTGAAAGACACATTATCTTCAAACAAGGTGGTATTTACAAAATATTAGAAGTTTTCCAGTATTAGGAAGTGGAGTTATTGTAAGATCAGAGGAAGGAAGACTGGGTAGCATCCCACTTTCCTGGCCTAGCTCTCTACATGGTTACCATCCCATGGAGCTCAAAATACCCATGAACATAGCCTGAAAATCAAAGGACAACACAGTGTTCAAGAGGCCTGTGATGGTTAATTTTATACGGCAACTTGACTGCACTAAGGGATGCCCAACTGCCTACCAGCAACATTATATCTAGGTGTCTGTGAGGGTATTTCTGGAAGAAATTAGCATTTGGTTCAGTAGACTAAGAGATCTGTCCTCATCAGTGTAGACAGGCATCCTTCAGTATGTCTAGGGCCCAAATGGGAAAAAAATAAGACAGAGAAAAGGCAAATTCTATTTTCTCTTCTTGAGGTAGGATGTTCCTTTTCCCTGCTCTGAAATAGTGGAACTCTTGGTTCGCAGGACTTTGCACTCAGACTGAATTTTACTACCAGATTCCCTGGTTCTCCAGATTGTATAAGGCAGATTGTGGGATTTTTTTGTCCCCCAAAACCACAAAAGCCACTTCCTATAATACAATCTCCTCACATATTCTATCAGTTCTCTTTCTCTGGAGAAACCTCACTAATACAGAATCTTAATAACTTTTATATCCCCCAAATACACTCATAGCAAGCTCAATATTTATGATAACAGAAGCCATTGGTATAAAAATTAAAATTTATTTATTTCTCAGGCACCTGGGTGGCTCAATGGGTTAAAGCCTCTGCCTTCAGATCAGGTCATGATCTCAGGGTCCTGGGATCGAGGCCCACGTCAGGCTCTCTGCTCAGCAGGGAGCCTGCTTCCTCCTCCCTCTCTGCCTGCCTCTCTGCCTACTTGTGATCTCTCTCTCTCTCTCTCTCTGTCAAATAAATAAATAAATAAAGTCTTTTAAAAAATTATTTATTTCTCTACAATTAACATTAAGTTTGCTCTTGAACCTCATCTGTGCAAATGGTGGAAATTTTAATTTTCCAGCTCAATTTTACTTAGCCCTTCATTTTCCTTCTTCTTGAATTGGAGGTCACGTGTTTTAAAGGAAGGGCCATCTACCTCAGATCAGTGCTACACTGGTTGGTACTGGTACTGCTGGTAAGAGCCCTATGCATACGCACTGGTCTTTCAACATACGTAGTATCTGGTAATTTCTTATGAGTGAACCCTGAGGCAGAGATTCATCCATATAGTCCGTCTCTTGTTGCTTGAAGACCTGGCTTCTACCCTCAGTCCATTCTAAGAAGCCTCCTCACCACACACTATAGCAGACTTAGTTCTCAGCTTCCTTAAACTCTCTTGATGGGATCATAGACACTTCTTACATATTCTCTACGCTCTCAAGTGTCCAAGATGACTCAGTTTTGAAAACTAAATCTATCTCCCTGAAAACCAAATCTATCTCCCTCTCGCTTTCTCTCTTCTTCCCTCTCACCCTCTCCCTCTTCCCTTCTCTTTCTCTCTCCCAACACAGTCCAGCTGCCTTTCCAATCTGCTTGGCTGTGTCATTTTTAATGCAAGGCTCTTCCTGATGCTTTCTCTATGACAGTCTCAGGAAGGAAAAAAGGGTTAAGCACTGAATGTTGATCCCATGGTTCTATAAAACTTGCCTTTTCCTACTTCACTTGCAGCCTCATCCACCTCTACGGCCCCATTGGAAGAGTTTTTTTGTTTTTGTTTTTGTTTTTAAGATCTTATTCATTTACTTATTTGAGAGATAGAGAAAAAGAGCACAAGCAGGGGACACAGCAGAGGGAAAGGGAGACACAGGCTCCCTGCTCAGCAGGGAGCCCAAAGCAGAACTCAATCCCAGGACTCTGAGGTCACGACCTGAGCCTAAGGCAGGTGTCTGAATCACCCAGGTGTCTCCCCTTCCTCCAGGAAGAGTTCTTAACTCCCTTCTCTCTTCTGCTCCCATAACCTTGTCATTCCGGATTTTTTTGGTATAAACACTGAAACCTACATAGGCTTTACTGTGTAAATATCCAGTGTAATAAATTCTACCTCAAAACTCTACTTTTGGAATAAGCAATCCGGCCTAACATAAATTTTCTACCACAGACTTCGCAGCATGAACTTTAGATTCAACTCTGAATCTCAAAGCTGGATATTATTTGTTGGCCTGAATCACAAATATTACCTATTCTTATCCCATGGACATAGAGCACAGCTTTCATAGTTGGGAATTATAAAACTGACTGATGATCTTGGCTCTATTTGGCTACCTTCTGGAGCCACTCTTTTCCTAGTGAAGACCCCGCATGTGCCTGGATCTCAAAGATAAGGATTGTGACCTAGACCAAATTTAACCACCCTACACCCTGTGTTAATTCTATGATTCTCCTGAACAACCAAATTGATCATTCAACTGCCCCTACTGCTTTCTTGAACCCCTCCATTTTAGCCTGAGTGTCTTAGTTCTACTGACCTGTATATAATCCTTTTTTATTTTGATAATGTGATTGTTTATCATGATACTATAAAAAGCTTTTCAGACAATCCCTTCCCCATGTCATCACTACCCCAACTCCCAACAGGACTGTCTACCCCTAACACTGTATTCAGGGTAGATCTGTAGTCAGAATTGAGTCATAATAAAATCTCTTATTTAAAAAGAAAAAATAACTTTACCATCTCGGCATTTCTTTGATTAAGTCGACCATTTAAACAAGTGTTTCTTAGGCTTTAATGTGCATATGCATGATCTGGGATCTGTTAAAAAGCAGATTACTACTCACTGAGTCTGAGGTGAAGCCAAAGATTCTAAGAAGTTCCCAAATTATGTCAATGCTGCTAATCTATGAATTACATGTTACTGTCCACTATTTATTTAAATGTCCCTTGGCGGCCATATGCACCCCAATGTTCATTGCAGCAATGGCCACAATCGCCAAACTGTGGAAAGAGCCCATCAACAGATGAATGGATAAAGAAGATGTGGTACATATATACAATGGAATACTATGCCTCCGTCAGAAAGGATGAATATCCAACTTTTATAGCAATATGGACTGGACTGGAAGAGATTATGCTGAGTGAAATAAGCCAAGAGGAGAAAGTCAAGTATCGCATGGTTTCACTTACTTGCGGTGCATGAGGGGTAAACTGGAGGGCAGTGGGAGAAGGAAAGTAAATGGGAACTAGGGTAATAAAGGGAGGGAAATGAAACAACAGAGACTTTGGACACAGAAACAAACTGAGGGACTTGGAGGGAGGGGGGTGGAGGGATGGGAGAGCCTGGTGGTGGGTACTGGGGACACCTAAAGCGTGGAGCACTGGGTGTGGGGAATGGGGAATGAATCTTGAAACACTGGAAAAAAAATTTTAGTAACAATAAAAAAAGAAAAAAAGAAAAAAGAAAAAGAAACCAAGGCACCTAAATGAGCAAAATCAAATTTGAAAAAAATAAAATGCATGTAAATATGGATAAATAAATAAATAAATAAATAAATAAATAAATGTCCTTTGGCTGGGTCTCCCTTATTATTCTATAATCTCACTTTATAACAAGTCCCTTTAATTACATAGACATTATAATTGCAAGGTAATCCAAACTAAAATGGTATTTTTCTTGCATATAAAAATTGCTTAGATGTATGTATTTTTTACCAAGTTTTGTTTGCTCATGTCCAATTGTGCCTGCATAGTTATTATAAACAACTGTCCACCTCATTGCATAATACAACACACTTCATATAAACATACTAAAGAAAATATTTAAAACAGTTTCTTTAGCAAAGTCATTTACATATGCACTGACTGATGTTTAAATATACGAAAACTGAAAGGGATCAGAAAATATGACCTCAAATTTGCCACTTGGCATGTGGATTCTTTTTTTAATTTTTTAAATTTTTTTAAAAGATTTTATTTGTTTATTTGATAGAGAGATCACAAGTAGGCAGGCAGAGAGAGAGAGAGGAGGAAGCAGGCTCCCTGCTGAGCAGAAAGCCCTTTGCAGGCCTGGATCCTACAACCCTGAGATCATGACCTCAGCCAAAGGCAGAGGCTTTAAGCCACTGAGCAACCCAGGCGCCCTGCATGTGGATTATTTTGAGCCTAAGGCAATCAAGACCCAGCAGACTCAAGGGGAAAAAAAAAAAATTACCTTTCCTTTAATTACCTAAAAGAATTTAGATAGGTGGCCAGACCAAGAAAGAGAACTATTACCAGAATGACCTACCTGTATGGCAGGACAGGCATCTAATTATTAACACCTGCTTTTCTTATTGTCCTGTGAAGGACCACCACTACCACCCCACCTTTGAAGCCCCAGGTTCTTAACCCATTCCTTAACTCAAGATGGCATATAATCCTCACCTACCTAACGTGCTCTTGGGGCTCATATTTTTATGAGGTTCCCACACATATGAAATTAAATTTATTTTTTCCTGTTAATTTGTCTTTTAAAAAATTCTTTTCAAAGATTTTATTCATTTGAGAGAATGAGAGAGAATGAAAGAGAAAGCATGAGTTGGGGGGGTAAAGAAAAAAGCAGGCTCCTCTCCAGGGAGGGAGCCTGATGTGGGGATCAATTCCATAATCCTGGGATCCTAACCTGAGCCAAAGGCAGAGGCTTAACCAACTGAGCCACCCAATGTTAGCCCCTGTTAATCTGTCTTATGTCAATTTAATTAGTAGACCAGCCAAAGAACCTATAAGGGTAGACACAAAATTTTTCCTCCCCTGCAAAACAGTCTAGTGAAAAAAGCACCTTGTGTTCTAGGTAAAGTCACATGATTGTGAGCAAATGAATCAACTCTGCATTATTTAGTTTCGTCCCATACACTGACCTGACCCTACCTGTATGAGTCATTCAGCCTTACCTATACTCTGATATAAAGAAGATAAATCAGAGGGGTGCTTGGGTAGCTCAGTCAGTTAAGCATCTGACTCTTGGTTTCAGCTCAGGTCATGATCTCAGGAACCTGTGATCAAGCCCTATATCAGGCTACATGCTCAGTGCAGTCTGATTGAGATTTTTTTCCCTCTGCTCCTCCTCCCAACCCCATTCACATACACTCTCTATAATAAAATAACTAAAATCTTTAAAGCAGATAAATCAGGACTCCCATCAGCTTCATCTCCACAATGGTACTAGGGTGCTGCTGCTTGGTGGCATCCCTCCTCTTGTTCTGATCATAAGTGTGTGTGACCTCAGTTACTGCCTCAGTACTCAGATCCTCCCTTCTTTCTGCCCTATTCCCTGAAACTGCATTCTTCATCCTGCCTGCTAGTCCTCTTTATTCATCCCCTCACTTTGTTGTACACCTGTTCAGAGTAGAATGGGGTAGGCAGGATTGGAGAGAAATGACTGACAAGAAAAGGAGCGTAAAAAGAAATGACCAAATGTCCAGTAAGTACCAAGCCATAGGCTCAGTCTGACTTCACACTAAGCAGCCTCACAGTTACCCAAAACAAACTGAGTCTCTGCCTCTAAAAACTCAGCTTTCGTTTCCAAGGAAATTTTGATGGAAAAAGTGAAACCTATTGTGCCTTTTCTCTTTCAGCTGACATCTCTCAAGCACGATCTGCTGTTTTGCTGGTTTTGCTGGTTTTGCTGGCAATGAAAAATGCCAAGCGCAGATCTAGTCTGTGCAATTTTGAGGCGTAAGACCTTTTGCTGGGCTGGAACAACACCACCACAAAGCAAAAACCCATCTTTTGTACCACTGTCAGCAGGCAAGGGCTGCAAAACCAGGAAAGGTTTACACAATAAAGTGCTCAAATGCTAATCCATTTTTATAACTGACCTCAAACTTTTTATAAGCTTCTGAAATACTGAGGTAACTCTTTGCTTACTTGTTCCACCTTCCCTTACAAAATAAAGGTAGTCTTAGAAGCAGGGAATTAGCTGAGGTCACAATGACAGTGACACTCTTCTTTCACCAGGCCTCTTTTTCCAGGGCAGAAAAGTAGTAGTACAGAATTCAAGTCCAGGAGTCTGGAAAAAGGAGACCTGGTGGAGTGGGCAGTGAAGGGAGTGGTGCTTTGAGGTCTCAGGCTCATCATCACTTGTGAAATTCAGTTAATTATAAGGATCCTTCTAGTCTAATTATCCTTTTCTTCTAGAAATGAAGCCTGAAAACTTACCTTTTAGCTGAAGACAGAACAAAAGCACATAAATAAGGACAGAAATAGACATTCTTCAGAAATTCCTAATTATGATGATATCATATTTGAGCCATGTTTACCATTGCTTACATGGAAATGAGGAAATTTTTATTTTTCAGCCTCTTGCAAGTCTTTTTAAATTTCTACATTAATGTAAAGGGTCCACTTACAACAAAGCCTCTAATTCATAAATTGATCTTAAAAATAACCAAGGGGGGAAAAATAGCCAAGGGATTATAAGTTACAAAATTAAAATCACTTTTTATTTCATGATAGCAATATATAGAAAGCATATAAGCTCCTGCATGATAAAAATATCAAAAGATAGTTCCTTGAAAACTTCCTAATATCTTAGTATTTTGTGGTTTTTAAGAGCAGAAATTCTTAGCTGAGAACGCTGGACTGCTGAGAGGATGATAAACATGTATCCATGGAAATATCAGAACCTGTGGTATTAAGGGGTCTGGGAAAAAGATCTTTTAAAACATCCCCTCAGAAACTCTGAAACATGCCCTCTACTCCAGCAAGATGACACTGAGAAAGACAAGAAATGTTCTCTAGGAGATTGCATTAAGCATGCAGGAGGAGTGGAAGCTGGGGGAAAAAAAAGTTTGAGAGAGGGGAAAAGCCTCATAATATACTCCCTAAAAATCAAAACAATAGATCCATCTGACTCACTCACAAGTCAAAGATTGCAAATAACCGCAAGGACAAAGAGAAAACTGTCTCAAATTATCTTTGTCAGGATTCCATAGAACATGCTTTTTAATATCACAGAATATATTTGGTCATAGGTGAAGAAGTTGTCAAGGCTTAAATAAGTGAGTCCAACTCTAATTTAATTTAACCCTCCATGGTCCTGAGTCAAAAAGCAGTAAAGTTCCCTACTTCTGGTGGCCTGAGGGAGTATGAGGCCCAGGGGCTTCTTTAACCTAGAAATGGGCAGGTGAATGCTCATTGGATTAGAGCCAAATGTCTGTTCCTATAATGTTATGTGCAACGCCCTTTAGAAGGAATGAAACAGAGACAGAGAGGGACCAAAAAAAAAAAAAAAAAAAAAAAAAAAAAAAAAAAAAAAAAAAAAAAAAAAAAAGGGAGAGAGAGAGAAAGGGTGGGAAGCTGGGAAGCAAAAATGGAAAAGGAATAGAATCTAAAATTAAAATCTAAAATATCAGAAAAGGGGCAGAAGATTAAGCACAGACTTGCTCAACAAATCTCCAATATTAGGTCTCAGAGGAACCTGTTGAAATGTGAAAGAAGTCTTTTTTTGTTAAATCAAGGGAAGATCTATGTTAAAAACTCACGGGGCACTAAACTCCAACCCTGAGGAAGGGCAGGCAAAAGAAAATACACTTAGTTTCTAAAAAGATTCATACAAATTCAGTCATGATGGCCACTCTCTGGGTTGATAATGAAAGACATACCTTTAGAGGTTTTGGCCCTAATCATTTTACGCTGATGTCTGGGAGGACAAAGTTGTAAAAGCTGATTACATCAATTTATAAACACATTCTGGGCTAAAATGAACTTGAGAATGGCTCTGGAAGTCTTTGTCTTGTGCTTAAATTTTCTATCCAAGTTGATAAGCCCCTCTTCTGCTGCTGAAACAAATCTATAAAACGTGTAGGGGTGAAAAAGTTTTTCCTTCTTACCTTGAAGTGTTCTATGCTGATCTAATAATTAAATTGATAAAAGACAGATTAACCGGAGAAAACAAAACAGAAGTTTAATAACATGTATACCTATGGCAAACAGGGAAGAATCCTAAGAACACTGAGTCACTCTCCAAAATGACCAAACCATCACCTTAAATACCATCTTCAGCTAAGGACAGGATGTTAGGCTTAGGGGATTAGTTGAGGGAGGTTACTAATAAAAGACCTTAAATAAGGGTACGGTTGTTATGCAGATTTAAGATGTTGTCTTTTCCTTTGACAAGAGTTTCTGGAGATTCAGTCACTCCCTTCTTTCTAGTACAGCTAAGGAGACACACCTACAAATAGAGATTTCCTTTACAGGCCTAAATATCTCTTACAAAAGAATACCTTCTTGGTTTTCAGAGCTTCTCTGATGTTTGCAGTTTCTTAAAAATAATCAGCCTAAAATAATCCTTTATGCCAAAGAGATGTATTTTGCGGTGGCAAATTCTGCTTCCCTATACATGTAAAATAGACCAGCTAGGAAACACACTTCACTAGAAAAATACAACCTCTATAGCACTCCCCAGACTCTTTTATTTATACATATATTTTAAGATTTTATTTATTTGAGAGACAGAGTGAGAGTGAGAGAGAGAGCATGAGAGGGGAGAAGGTCAGAGGGAGAAGCAGACTCCCCGTGGAGCTGGGAGCCCTATGTGGGTTTCGATCCTGGGACTCCAGGATCACAACCTGAGCTGAAGGTAGTCACTCAACCAACTGACCCACCCAGGCGCTTTTTTTTTTTTTTTTTTAAATTAAAAATCCATTTTCAAATCCTCTAACCACTGTCACTCTGGACTTTGAGAATCATACCACAAACAAGAGGTCCTCTCTAAGCAGAATGCAGAGTTGCTTGTTAACCGGAGATGAGTCAAGTGTCTCACACAATATAATGATTCTAGGGCAGGGAACAAAGCAAGAGACTTCTTAGAATGGATGTAAGTAAGCACATGACCAACTTTTTGCTTTTAGGTCCAACCATGCCCAGGAGACTGTGGCTCAGTCCTGGACACAATATACTGAAAGACAAACTGAGGTACTAAAGGTTCTTCAAAATTGAATGGTAGTGGTGACCAGCTAGAGCTCAAGACCTGACTTTTACTGCTCACCTGCTTGTACCCACTGACTTTAGTGCCATGTTTTTTAAGCTCTTCTTTCCAGTTTATCACTTAACTCACACAAAAGACCCTATGGACATAACATCCCATGATGGAAATCAAAACTACCACCCAAGCAATAATGATTACCCTGAGGAAGAGCTCCTCTGGCCCAGACACTGCAGACCAGGTTGAGCTAAACACCCAACTTGTACTTGTACGGATGAACTATGGAGTGACCTCTGGAATAACCAAACAATTACCTTTACCTCATTATAATACTAAAATCTCTGCCCAAGGAAAAGCACAAGCCTCATTTACATAATACACAATGTATGTACAGACATGTTGTCTTATTGCCCATGACCAACTTTAATGCCCCCTTCTCTGTGTGATGACAAGGCTTCTCTACCTAAATATTCAACCTAACCCTAAATAAAAGGAACCCCTTCACACTTGCTCAGAGAGTCACAGCTCTGGAAGTTATTCCTCGTGATCCTTATTTGTTGCAAATAAAATTTACTTTGTGTGATAACTCGACCTGGTGTAATTTCTATCTGTGACTCATCAAAGAGCAAACTCACATTTGTTTGGTTACAGTAGAAACTATGAAAAGACATGGACTTATATTAACCCAAGGATGGGGAGAAGTTTTCCCAAAGAATTTAAAACCAAATACAAGCTGAATTTTACTATGAACCCTGTCTGTAACTTTCTCGGGCATATTGCTAAGCCTTCTTTAGGTCATTCTTTCAATCTTTACTATACTGTAGGGGCCAAGGGTAGGCTGCTCCAAGATGGGACATTTTGGCATGTGGATTATTTTGAGCTGAAGGCAAAAGAGACCCTGTTGGCTCAAGAGAAATTTTTGTCCCTCCCTTCACTACATAGAAGACTCAATTTAGTAAATTGGAGGGTCTTTCCAGACTGAGGCTTATGACAAGAGTAAATTTTATCTGAGTAAGCTATCTATATTGCAGGTCAAAGATTTGTTTACAAAACAATACTTCAAAAACAAGTTCCTGTGAATTGCATTCCTTCCCTTTGAAGTCCCAAACCCCTAACCCACTTTCCTTAGTTCAGAATGACATATATACCTCATTTGCCTGATTGTCTTTGGAATTTCCATGTCTGTGTGGATTCCCTCTATGACACTGCTTAATTTGAATTTTTCCTATTAATCTGTGCCATGTCCATTTTCTTTTTAGCCCAATTAGAAAGACTTTGAAGGGAACAGGAATTCTTGCTCTGTAAAGAAAGGATAGGACATTCTGGCTCCCTGACAATGTTACTGATCAATCTATCATAGCCAAAGCCACTAACTCTGGAAAGGAACATGTCAGCCAGTGTGCTATGCAACCAACTGCTCCCTCCCAGGGAATCCCAAGGGGGATGGGCAAATTGAAAGCACACCTCCTGGCTGGGTTTGCTAATGCTGCTGCTGAAGAAAATGGGACAAACTCATCATAAGAGAAGCCAAGAACAGGTGCCTGGGTAGCTTGGTTCGTTAAGCAATTGCCTTCTGCTCAGGCCATGATCTCGAAGTCCTGGTATTGAGCCCCGCATCAGGCTCTCAGTTCCATGGGGAGTCTGCTTCTCCCTCTGACCTTCTCCCCTTTCATGCTCTTTCTCACTCAAATCAATAAATGAAATCTTAGAGAGAGAGAGAGAGGCCAATAACTCAAGAGATGAGGGTTTGGAAAAGATAAAAGGGGAAATTTATTTCAGGTGCCAGGAGCCAGGAGAGGTGGCAGGCTCAAGCCTTAACAACTGACCTGTCCACACACAAGATGGACAACCAGAATTTTATTTATTTTTTATTTTTTAAAAGATTATTAATTAATTAATTTATTTATTTACTTATTTATTTGACAGGGAGAGAGCAAACAAGAGAGGAAACACAAGTAAGGGGAGTAAAAGAGGGAGAAGCAGACTTCCTGCTGAGCAAAGAGCCGGATGCAGGGCTCAATCCCAGGACCCTGGAATCATGACCTGAGCTGAAGGCAGATGCTTAGTGACTGAGCCACCCAGGCGCCCCCACCCAGGGTTTTATAAGGAGAGGTTCAGTGGGGTATGAGAAGAGAGCAGGTAGAGAGCACATGATCACGATCAGAGTTGTCGGTATATGTTTAGCCCAACATCTTGGGCAGGCAAGAGGATATGTGGGGCATGATCTGCTAGCCATTCTGCTACCAGGGCTCTTCTGTTCTGCTAGTTGGCAGCCATTATAAATCATATAAATAGTCTTCTTCAGTGCCTCAAGAAAGTGTGATAAATAGCACAATGAGTTTTAGTTAGAGCATGAGTTAAGTGGTCTTGCCTATTTCTGGTTTACTGTTGGGGTCTATGGTCAACTAAAAGGACTTGCTGGCAATATACATTATGGAGCACCCTGAAATTTCAAGCTCTGACCTAAGCTTCCCCCTTTAATAATTTGCTATATTAGGATTAGGAAGAAACAAACATGCAATTTAACTCCACTAACAAAATGCAAGGCAAAGGGCATCTATAAAATGAGTAATTGGGTTGGGTGCCTGGGTGGCTCAGTTGGTCGCCTGGGATCGAGCCCCACATCGAGCTCCCTGCTCGGCAGGAAGCCTGCTTCTCCCTCTCTCACTCCCCCTGCTTGTGTTTCCTCTCTGGCTGTGTTTCTCTCTGTCAAATAAATAAATAAAATATTTAAAAAATAAAAATAAAAAAATAAAATGAGTAACTGGGGCTTGGTACCTCTAAGATTTCATCTGTTAGGAAAAATTAGGAGTCTAAAATAGAGTTTTCCCAAGCAAAGCAATCTTGTTAAGAATTAGAAAAAGCAAAGTTCAATTTGTGACATATACTTAAATTTATCTAGATGGGAGTAAACAATAAACAATTCATGAACTCTTCTGCCAACACTACAATATATTGGTTTGGACACTATGATGTCTGTTGTGATATTCTAGGTTTCCATAATTTCCCATATGTGCTAAAATAAAGCAGAAAGATCTCAGAACAGGACCCATTTCAAGCATGAAGGCAGGTCTAAGGCTTCAGTGCCTATTCTGCACATCCAAACTCCATACTAGATTTCTGGGCAAAGTGACTCTCAAGCTGTTTCCTTCCAGATGTCTCAGCATATAGATAAATTTGTTTAAATGATTTAAAGATGTCTCCCCCTTGGCAAGAACCTCTCTGAACCCATACATTTTATTATTTGTGTGTACGAAAAGCATATTTTTTTAAATGAGACAAGGCAACCTTTTACTCAAAAGAAAAAATTTAAATATATAATAATCATAAATGTGTTATAAATGGGTAATTCCTTTATAATCTGTCGTGGATTGATTCTGAAGTATTTTAATCCTAAATGAAAACTTGAAAGCCAAATCAGTGAACTCTGATGTAGTGATCAGGTGGATCTCCAGTTGTATAACACATACAGGAATCACAGTTTAGGTTTTATGTTTGTTCTGATGATGTTACCTAGGACCTAGAAATGCCTGATCTTGCTGTTGCAGTCACCATCCCTCCAGTCAAATTTCCTGAACAAGGATGAGCAGCAGAAAGGGACCCACAACATTATTCTGAGCACTGGTCTCTATAGACAATGGTTAATTTGAAACTCACAATTCATAATTAAGGACTTAGATGGATCTTTTCCACCTCACTACATTTCTTACACCCCCAAAAAATTGAGGAAAAATTAATTTGAGATCAGCACACTCAAGCATACCAACCAAGAAAACTTGTCTTTACCCACTAACTGCTCATTATTTTCCCAACATTACCCCCCACTTCTTCTATCGTTATACAGTTCCTATTTTTGCCTTCAGGTCATGGACAGCCAAGAAAAGTGAGAGAGCGGGGAAGGATAGGAAGGAAGTATTATCAAGGGGAAAGGGGAAAGTTTTGGGGATGATGGATATGATTCATTATCTTGATCATGGTTTAATTTTCATAGGGATGTGTGTGTGTGCGCATGTGTGTGTGCATGCGTGCATGTGTGTGAGTGTGTATAAAAACTCAACAGAGTGTGCATTCTGCACAGTAATACGACCCTGAGCACTGAATCAGTCAGTGCTACATTCCTAGTATTTTGTAAACATTCTTTACTTTGTTCTATTAATTCACAATTGAACACATAGTTAGCAGGCAAAAAAAAGCCCAGCAAGTGACTGATCCAGCCTAAATTGATGTTTTGTTTTGTTTTTTTTATTGTTACTTAAATTCTTTTTTCCAGTGTTCCAAGATTCATTCCCCATTCCCCACACCCAGTGCTCCATGCAATAGGTGCCCCCAGTACCCACCACCAGGCTCTCCCATCCCCCTACCCCCCTCCCTCTAAGTCCCTCAGTTTGTTTCTGTGTCCAAAGTCTCTGTTGTTTTGTTTCTCTCCCTGGATTACCCTACTTCCCATTTACTTTCCTTCTCCCACTGTCCTCCAGGTCTAAATTGATATTTTAAAATGCTTCATGATTTCCATTTCTGTCTGGATTTATTAACTTTTGGATTTATTATTTGAGTGTAAAAGCATGATAAAGTTTCTCTCAGAATCCTAAAATATCAGGTACTAATATGAAGTTCCAGATCAAAAATACAAACTTTTAGAAATGTAGACCAGAGCCAGTTAAATGGCTCATAAACTTTTCACACCTGTCAAGGTTTTAAATGTGTCTGGCTTTGGAGACTGAAGGCAATTTGCTTTAAAAAAAATTTTTTTTAATAATTTCAAACTTACTAAAATTTGCAAGTAGAGTACAAAGTACTTTTTTCCTGAATCATTTCAAAATGGGTTGCCAAAGAGATGCTGCCTCAGCCTTGAATGTGTCACTATTTATTTCCTGCAACAAGGAAATTCTCCTATATAACCAAAACATAGCAATTAAAATCAGAGAATTAACACTGATACAGCACTACTATCTCATACCGATCTCATTCAACTTTCACGAATTGTCCTAATAATGTCCTAACAGCAAAAAGATCCAGTTCAGAATCACACATTGCATTAGTTTTCATGTCTCTTCAGCTATCAGAGTCTGAAATACTTCCTTACTTTGGCCCTGACATTTGTGAACTCAACAATTTGAATACTATACTATACTATACTATACTATACTATACTATACTATACTATACTTTGCTATTTTGTAGTATATTTCTCAATCAGAATATATGTGAAGTTTCATCATGTCATGATTAGATGAGGTTATGCATCACTGACTGCACAATAAGAAAGTGATGCTGTATTCTCTTAACAACCTATCAGGTACCATATCATTTCAATTTGTACCAATAATGATGATATTCATGTTGACCCCTTAAATAGAGTCTGTCAAGCTTTCCACTATGAAGATACTATCTTCCTTTTGTAAATAAGTATTTTGAAATTATATTAATTATCTCATCCCACAGCAATCTATTAATTAATTTATACTGCAAGAGTTTTGTGGTCACCTATTTTACTTAGGAGGTTATAATCTCTTGCCATCATTTATTTTGATACTTAAACTGCCCCCAGATTGCCCACTGGAAGCTCCCTGAAGTTGGCTTCTCTGCCTGTTTCACCTGTCCCCATCATTCTTGAGTACATCTTCCCTTTGTGGCAGAAGGTTGTTCAGGCTCCTTCCATATTTCCCTTGCCCCAGTCCCAGAAGGCATCTCTACAAAGATCCTTAATTCTTTTACTTGTAAATAGTAGTTAGAAGCCCAAAATATTGGCTCTCATGCTATTGCATTATTGCTTTTTCCATGTCATTTCAGTGGATAGAGCTAGGAAATTCACACACATCTCTCCTACATACACCTATGTGTGCACATCTTTCTCTCTCTCATCTCCATTACATTGCTCTGGTATCTCCAAGTCTAGTAACTAGAGTTCATACAAGTCTTCTCCATTTCAGTACTGTAACTTCTCCAGCAGCAAGAAACTTGGCTCCCAACTATCCTATTATATTTGACTAAATCTTCTAGCATTGTCACCCCACTGAATAATATTCTATTGTCTCTATGTATCAACTTATTTACTCATCCATCTACTGAATGATGTATGGGTTACTTGATTTATTTTAACTACTATGGTTATTTAATATTTTCAAAAGGAATATTCTTTAAAATGATTTCTTGGGATCATAAATTCTAAGTTCATATAATTAGAGGTTTTTGGTCTTAATAATTCTGAATGTGCATGCTTCCTCTGTCCTAGGAAAATTATATGCCATAGGAAATGGCAAATATGGATATATAGAGTTAGACTGACTTACATTTGAATAATACCCTGCCACCTACAGCTCTAGGACCTTGAAAACTCATTTAACCTTGTCATCACAGTGCCTTTAGACCAATCCTGACCTGAGAATGATACATTTATTGAGCCTTGCCACATTTTGAAAGTCAATGTAACACCACTTTTGATGATTAATGGGCTTAACCTGAAATTTCAATTCTAATTTCGCCCTTATGCCCAAGTTTATTTTCTAGTCCTCTTCAGTTCGTTTCTTCTGTCCATCCGTCTAACTACCCACCTGCCCATCTACCCATGCATCTTATTTTTAAAAAATTAAGTGACATCGTGTGCTAGGCACTGTATTAGGTCCTGAGGAGGGAGATACAGTCAAGTGGAAAAGGCAATATAAGGTGGTACATTTACAAGATGTTATAAGGCCACAGAAAAGAGATATTGAGTCAGCCTAGCAGATGCTTTGAGAGGCTTCTTGGACAATGAGTTGGGCAGGGCAAAAGTGGAAGGTAAACAGTGTGGCAGAGAGCAGAGAAAACAGCATAAGAAAAGTCACAGAATGAGACTTGAACCTGAGAGGCAAATAGTTCACTACACTGTATTCTTTGGCTTGGGTCCAGATAACCTGCCTGACACTTTGGTCTTCATAGCTTTTAGGCCTGCCTTGCCTGATCAAGTTTCCTAATGATAGACATACATTCTATCCACTTAATCAAACTGCTGTCCCATTTTACTCTCTAAATGTTGGGGAAAATCTGCCAGAATGCCCATTTTGGTGCTCTGCTCACCTATTTGTACATGTTCATGTCCTCCAACAGACCATTCAGATGCTGAGTATAGAACATCTTTTTTGGGGGAGCAGAATCTCCTTAACCTCAGGGGCACATTTATTTCAGATCTTGATCTTTCCCTGTCTATTCCATAATGCTGGAGTTTGTTCTGTGGTATGATCCAAACTCTGGCATAGTATTTGTGAGCATATTTTATAAAACTCAAAACTATGTTTCAGATTCTGATAAAGGTTTCTTTTAATGTTCATTTATTTATCAGAAAAATTCACATTAACTGAATAATCTTTGAGACCATGGGTTAAAAAAAAAGGAAACGGAGACAAATATAACAAATTAAATTATTAAATTAAAATTAAATAAATATATATTATATATTAAACATATAATTATATCTATTAATTAAATTTAATTTAAATAGAATTAAAAGGGAAGTATTTAATATTTGACTAGAATTAGGATGAAATGAGAAGTTCAAAGGTGCACATCCTCAAGTTTTCACCCCTCTGGTCAAACTTAGATCAACTGTCTCATATAGGTGCACATCCTCAAGTTTTCACCCCTCTGGTCAAACTTAGATCAACTGTTTCATATAGGGTAATGATTTCCTTCTCTCTGGAGAAGCAGGATGAAATGAGAAGTTCAAAGGTGCACATCCTCAAGTTTTCACCCCTCTGGTCAAACTCAGATCAACTGTCTCATATAGGTGCACATCCTCAAGTTTTCACCCCTCTAGTCAAACTTAGATCAACTGTCTCATATAGGGTAATGATTTCCTTCTCTCTGTAAACTCCTTGAGGGCAAATGATCATCATTATGATCCTTACCACAAAGCACTAAAGTGAAACAAAATGAAGATATTTGTTGATTGTTTT
Source organism: Spilogale gracilis (assembly GCA_004023965.1). NCBI lineage: Eukaryota > Metazoa > Chordata > Mammalia > Carnivora > Mephitidae > Spilogale > Spilogale gracilis. Next base: position 12,304 of record PITA01008643.1, on the reverse strand, counting down.
CTGATACCTAAGAATCGTCATCATAACCTTGGTGAAATGTACCATTTCAGGACAATTCAGTGATAGGAATTACAGCTTAAGATATTTCCTCCTCCTCTTTACTGAAACAGTAACCACTGGCATCTTCAGAAATTCTTCCTAAATATTATTGCTTCAAAAAACCTTTCATTTCTAACACTTCCCAGCTTGGGCAACCCCTAGTTTAGGCCCTCCCTCCTAGTATAATAGCAGCAAAATATAACACCTTATCTTCACATTACTTTTAATAGTTCAACAACTATTCTTCTATCAAATTATATCAACCCTATGTGTTTGTCAAGGAGGTGAATATAATTTCTGTTTCAGAATGAAGGAAATTAAGGTTCAGGGAAGATCACTGGTTCTTCTAAGGCCTCTCAGAAAGTGCAAGTGAGAACATAATTTAGACTCTTGATTCTAAAGCACAGAACTGTGGGCTCCCATTTCAGTTTTCTATAAAATTTGTCTTGTACTTCTCTATGTGTATTGACAAGTGTTTTTTGTTAGTTTATTTGTTTGAAATGTAGAAGATACTTCTCCCCTCTAGATCTTACCCCATCCCTACTGTCTTGCATATAGCACTATATATACACTGTCTAGGATATATACTGGCCTACTGAATATATCAGTGCTATGTAATTACATAAAATATTATGTAATTCATGTGAAAGTCTAAAACCATAGTAACCAAAAGAAAAAAAAAGTATCCAGATTTTTTAGCTACATCTTTCCCATACCCTTTTCTTATTTTCTGTGACAGAATACAGACAACAGCATATACTCCTACCAGTATAGAGACCACGGAGACACTCCTACATTATTCAATCTAACGGCAGCGGCTTTCAAGGGGAAATTAAATACCTCGACTGGGGCTTCACTGGTCTGCATCGCATGTGCAAGCATGAAGGATATCTTTGCTGTCAAGCTTTCAGTTGGGAATAAAATCCCCCTGCCAAGCCCTGTTGCTCAGTGCAACAGTTAAGATAGGATTCTGCACATGGAGTCTTGGGCATCTCTGAACTGGTACCTCTTCTTCCATGTCCCTAAAACTGAGGCAGGCACAAGAAATGGGATTCCTGACTATCAGTTGGTAACAGATGTGGCAGGACCATAGAGCTGACCACCTGCAGCACATCCAAAGATAAAATCATTTTCTTGCCACCAGTGGGCCATGCATTTGCAATGATGTTTCTGGGAATGTGTCTTACTGAATCATGTGATATAAACGGGGCAGGGGTAAGAAAAGAAAACATTTTCTTGGGACCCTATTAAATGAACAAAATAATGCTGGAGGTTGAAGTTAAAAAGAAAAAATTATGAAGCAGAGTCCCCAAGGCAGGTGCTTATAATCTAGTTGGGGCACCATAGTTAACAATTTTAAAGATACATGGCAGTAGAAGATAAGTTGTGAAATATGCCACATCAGCAGTGCAACTATAAATACTACAGAAGTTCTAAAGGAAGGTGATCTCTAAGTACTGAGAACTGGAAGTAGAAATGATCTAATGAACAAAAGAGATGAGTGAGAAATGAAATTTATAGAAAGTTTAGGATTCTAAACAGAGATGAGAAAGGCAAATATGGGGACATGAACAGACCACTAATATTGCTTTAGAAACAAAGTGTGAACAATTGATTGGTTAGTAGTATGGTCTGAGTCAGATATTTATGGACATAGAAAGATTATCCTAAAGACTATTTCCTATAGGCAATGAGAAGTCTTTGCTATTTATGTGAAATTTTATGAGAAGTTAAATGTTGGGCTTTGTCAAAGTCAGCTCCAGAGTGGATAGTTCAAAAAGGGGAAAAATGGAAAAATGGAATCAGGGAAATTTCTAAGGAATTGTCAAGTCATGCAGATATAAAATAATGAGGTGTTGGATATACCTCAGAGCACTATAAAGGCATGGGGGATCCAGATGTCAATAATGCAGAAGTTATAGATGCCGCAAGACATTGTTTTCAGCTAAAATCATTTATAATTTCATGTAAGCCTAGTGGCAGCAAAATAAGAAAGTGAGTGACATGTACCTTCTGAGCTATCCTCTCTTCTGACTCATCCACTCAGCAAATGTTCAATGAATATCTATATCATGTGCCAATCCCGGTATCAGATACCACCCTCATTGGTTTTGGCAATGCACTGGCTCTCCTGACCAATCTTTAGAATTGTACCCAATTTTCATTCATCAAGTTCTTTACCATCAATGCCTTCTACCTGCTAGATAATAGGTTAATGCATAAGTTTTAGTTTGATTTAAAAAATCACTATTCCTAGGTAAAGCCTTTTCAACTCAGTTAAAAATATATTCCAAAAGTTTAATACCAAGAGGTAATAAGAATAGAAGATTTGTTTCCTGTGGCCAGCTAGCAAAGTGAAGGGAGGAATATGTTTCTCTTCACTTTGTTTATTTGTGGACACATGCTACAAAGACTTTGGGTCATCCTACTATAAATTTTCCAAAATAGTTATGGTAAAGAACAGCACAAAGTGTTCACAACTCTCACTGGTCCCCTGCTTCACAAGTTCTATGAGGCTCCTTTGTACAGCTCTGTAACAATGTGCACTATGTTATCACTTACTCTTCATTATTTGTATGACTCAAATATGAGAAGGTACAATGCATTATCATTCTGTATTCTTTGCAGATTGTTCATTTTGATTCAAGTTTATTATAAAAATTTTAGGCAAGAAATAGCTCAGAGAAAAGAAAGTTGCTCTTAACAAAGGGAAGGCCCAGCTGAATAGATAGGAGAGATACCCAATGCACACAATACCCAGAAGACTCGGGAATGACAAAAATAACTGATAAACCAAGGTCTCATTCTTAATGATGTCTACATGACATTTTGTACCTTGCACTTCTGGGAGCACAGGAACACTCCAGCCACCTCCAACATGAATAGCAGCTAAAGATACCTCTGCATTCCCACATGTGCCTTAGTGTTCTATCCAGTAAGCAGAACCTGCTCCATTTCTCAAAGTAAAAGCCATTTCTGCAGGGCTTTCAAGGAGCTGGAAACCCTGAGGTAGAACATCCTCTCTAGAATCTCCAGACCACAGGGACAGGTTTGCAATCAGGAGGGGACTTCTGTGCAAACAGCTAGAAAATAAGTTTAGAAGACTCCTCTTCCTGAATGCTTAAGGTCAAGCTAAAGTTCTGAAAGGGGTGTTTACAATTAATTGGGGAAAGAGAAAAGTCTTGGACTATTAAAGCAGGAATATATACTTTATAAGGCACAAGCTGGAATAAAACAGAAATTATTATTTTTTTAAACCCAGCTTTTACTTCAATTCTAAGTTCTGCTGGCACATAGAATAACACCTTATAGAATTAGAAAGAGCAAGATCAAAATGACAAAGAAAGAGAAAAGGAAGACCAAGAAGTCTATACATAAAAAAATTAAAATATCAATTTAATATTAAAATTAAATTATATACATTATAATATAAATGTATGGAATAAATATATATATATATACACTATGATATAAATATATATAATAATTTGAAAAGAAATGCTGCTTTGCATAATCATACACAGGTATCCCCCTCTTTTCTGCAAAAAAAAAAAAATTATCACAAAAGTAGTATTTATTAGGTATGTGGTCTGACTCACATACTCTAGTCTCAACACATATGTTGTGTTTAGGTGAGACTAAATAACTCAGCTAAACACATCCTATTTGTCTGTTGTACCCTGGACATGTCCACATTTTCACTTTCTAATATACCACGGTCTCCATGCCACTCAAACACTCCACAGATTTCTTCTTTATATATCCAAATACTACTTCTTTGCCAGATTATTTGGTTGACAATTATTTTCTCCAATCTACAATCCCATCTTTTCATCTTATTAGGGTCTTTTACAGAACAAAGGATTTCAATTTTGATGAAGTCAAATCTGTCAATTTATTTTTATAGTTCATGCTTTTAGTGTCAAGTCTAAGAATCCTTTGCCTATCTCTAGATCCTAAAGGTGCTTTATTTTTTTCTAAAAGTTTAATAGCTCTACAATTTACATTTAAGTCTGTGATCCATTTTCAGTTATATATAAAGTATGAAACCTAGATTAACGTTTACTAAGTAATTGCATATGGATATCAAATTTCTCCATACCATTTTTCATTTATTTGACTGCTTTGCTATGTTTATTGCTTCAATAATGCCATACACCATTGATTACTGTAGCTATGTAAAGCTTATACTTGAGTAAATTTATTCCTCCTACTTTGTATTTTATCAAAAATTTTTAAATATTTTAGTTTCTTGGCTATTCCATAGGAAATTTAGACTAATCTTATGTATATCTACAAAAAAAAATTGCTGGAGTTTGACAGCAATTTTGCTAAACATTTATATCTATTTGAGAAGGTTTGAAATATCTACTATGTTGAGTCTTCCAATCCATGAACACAGCATGTTTCCCTATTTATTTGGATCTTTGATCCATTTCAACAATATTGTGCAATTTTCAACATAAAAGTTCTGTACACATCTTGTTAGATTTATACTTAAGAAATTCATTTTTTTAAAAATTTAATTATTTACTTGAGAGACAGCAAGCAGAGGGAGGGGCAGAAAGGAGAGGGAGAGGGAGAGAATCCCAGAAAGACTTCCTGCTGAGAATGGAACCCAATATAAGACTCAATCCCAGGAACCTAAGATCATCACCTTTTCCAAAAATCAAGAGCTGGACACTCAACTGACTGAGCCACCCAGGTGCCACAAGAAATTCATTTTTTGAATAATGACAAATAGCATTAAATTTCTAATTTTTGTTTCTGTAGGTTTATTGAGACTATATAGAAATATAATTGATTTTTGTATACTTCTTATATCCTGTGACCTTGTTAAACTCATTTTAATAATTCTAGGATTATCTTTTTCTTCTGTTGCTTTCTTTTTTTAACTTTTTTTATTTTTAAATTTTTTTATATATGTTTTATTTTTAAAGTGTTGTGGGTTTTTTTGTTTTTTTTGTTGTTGTTTTTTAATTTGAGAGAGCGAGAGAAAGAGGAGGGGGAGAAGGAGAAGGAGAGGGACAAGCAGGTGCCAGCTGAGAGCAGAGCTCAACATCTGGCTCAATCCCACAACCCTGAGATCATGACCTGTGCTGAAATCAAGAGTCAGACACTTAACTGAATGAGCCACCCAGGCATCCCTTCTTTTTCTTTATGTTTTTCAAAATCCTTGACATTTTCTATATAATCATGTTGTATGTAAATATGGACAGTTTTATTTCTTCTTTTTTTTTATATTTGTTTTCCTTACATCACTGCCTAAAACTTTCAGCATTATGTTAAATAAGAATGGTAAGAGTAGATATCTTTGCATTGTTGCTGATCATAGAAAGTTTTTGATCTTTTACCTGTAATTATGTTAACTAGAGATATCCTGTAAATGTTCTTTATCAACCTATGGAAATTCCTCTCCATTGCTACTCCTCTATGAATTTTTATCATAAATGGATGTTGAACATTGTCAAATGTTTTTCATGCATGAATTGATATGATCATGAATATTTTTTCTTCAGCCTGTCAAAATGGTGGATTATATTTATTTATTTTTGAACATTCAACCAGCCTTGTATCTGTGGTATAAATTCCACTTGGTCATGGTGGATAATTATTTTTACACACTGTTGGGTTTAATTTGCTAATACACTTTTGAGGGTTCCTCATCAATGTTCATGAGAGATATTGGTCTACAGTTTTCTCTAATACCATTATCCAGTTTTTAGGTCAGAGTAATGCTGGCCTTAGGAAGTGTTCTTTCTTCTATTTTCTGAAAGAGATATTAGAAAGTTCCTATCATTTCATCCTTAAACATTTGGTAGACTTCTCCAGTGAAACCATCTCGGGCAGGGGAGTTCTTTTTGGGAACTTGTAAAATTATAAAGTCAAATTCAATAGTAGGTATAGGGTCACTCAATGATCTATTACATATTGGGTGAGTTGTGGTAGTTTGTGTTTTTCAAAGTAAATGTCTCCTTGTTTAAGTTGCTTAATGTAAATATGTAGAGCTGTTTGTAGTTTTCCCTTTTATCTTCTTGATGTCCACAGAGTCAGTAATGATATATCAGTCCATTCACAACACTGGTAATTTGTATCTTTTCTTTTTGTTCTTTGTCAGTTTTGCTAGATGTGTCAATTTTATTGATTTTTTTAAACAACCATTTCATTGGTTTTGTGTATTTTTCTGTTTTCACTCATTAACTCATATTTATTATTTATTTTCCTTGCTTTGTGTTTGTTCCTCTTTTTCTAAGTTCTTGAGCTACATGTTTAAGTTATTGATTAGCTACTTTTCCTCTTTCCCAATGTATGCATTTAGTCCTATAAATTTTCCTCACAGGAATGCATTAGTTATATTCCATACATTTAGATAGGTACTTTCATTTGAATTCAATTCATTTTTTTTTCATTTCCTTTGAGATTTCTCTGATCCACAGGCTATGTAGTTTATAAGTGTTTGGAAATTTTCCATTTATTTTTCTCTTATTAATTTCCACTTTGATTCCACTGTAATCAGAGAACATTTTTCTTTCCTTTCTTTCTTTCTTTTTTTTTTTTAACTTTTGTTGAGGTTTGTTTTGTGACCTAGGATATAGTCTGTCTTGATATATATTCTATGGACACTTGAGTATGTATTCTGCTATTGTTGCATAGTGTAAAAATGTCAAATAGACCCTGTGGTTAATGCTAATGTTGAATTATTCTATATCCTTCATCATTTTCTGTCTAGTCATTTCATCACTTGTTCAGAAAGAACTGTTGAGATCTCCAAGTATAATTATCAGTTGTCTACTTCTTTTTCCAGTTTTATCAGTATCTGTTTGACATATTTGGCATCTCTGTTGTTTAATGTAAAGTTATAATTGCTATACTTTCTTCCTAAACTGACCTTTTATCATTACATGATGTTTTTCTCTCTCTGGACACTTTACTTTGCTCTGAATTCTGTTTCATCTGACAGGAAAATAGCCACTCCTGCTTTTTTAAATCAAACTCTATTTTTCATCTTTGTTCATTCTTCTATTTTTAATCCACCTATATCATTATATTTGAAGTGATTTTTGTGTAGACAGCATAGAGTTGAATCATATTTTTAACTGATTCTGCCAATCTCTACCTTTTACCTAATGTATTTAGTTCATTTACATTTAATATGATTTTATGCAGTCTGACATATTTCTGTTTTTTTTTTTTTTTTGTCCTCTGTTTCTTGTCTGATTTCTTTTGTCTTGCCTTTTCTGTAAGTCACTTAAACATTTAAATTCCACTTTGTAGCGATTTTGAGTAAATCTCTTTGAGTCAGTTTTAGGTTTGCTTTCAATATTAAATTACATAAATGTAACTTAAATCTTTTGGTGTTATTTTCCAAGTTTGATAGAGAAGAGAAATATTACCCCTTTATCCTTCCTTATCTTTCACTGTTTATGCAGCCTTAAGTATTCCCTCCACATATACTCAGAACATTATATAGCATTGTTTTTGTTGTTTTAGAAAACTCAAGAGAAGAAAGAAAGCTTATTACATTCACCCATATATTTCCTTATCACAATTTAGAAATTGTGATTTAGCATTGTTTTTGTTGTTTTAGAAAACTCAAGAGAAGAAAGAAAGCTTATTGCATTCACCCATATATTACCTTATCATGATCCTTCTTCATTCCAGAGGTTCAAGTGCTCCTTCTTTCATTGTTTCCTTCCTTTCTAGAGAACTTCCTTTATAGATTCTCTTAGGGTATGTCTGTTACAACCAGTTTTCTTGGTTTTCCTTCATTTATCTTGAATTTCCCTTCATTACTGGAGATATTCCCACTCATTCTAGCAAGAGAAAGGTAGAGTATCCTGAGTAGACAGTTCTTTCTTGGTTTCTTGGTTCCCTGATAAGAGAAATAGAACCATTCCAATTGTTTTTATTCTATGGGTAAGGTGTCATTTTTATCTGGTTGCTTTCAAGTCCCCCCACCCCCACCTTAGTTTTCAGTTTAATAATGAGGTGTGTTGCCATGGGTTTCTTTGTTATTCCACTTTTATGATTTATCTTGCAGCTTGCTATTTTCCCCCATCTCCTATATTCTGCTGTTATGCTCATTTAGAGCATTACACATCAGTTATTGTAGTCACTTCTAAAATCTCTGCCCATTCACTGTGCATTACACATCAGTTATTGTATTCAATTCTAAAATTTCCATTTGATTTTTCTTTATAGTTTCTATTTTTTGATAAGTCATTTTTTACTGAGGTGTTCCATTTTTCCACTTTTTTCAAATGTGTTCATAATTACTCATTAAAGCCTTTTCATGGCTGTTTTAAAATCATTTTAGGTAACTCTGTCTTCTTAAGTGCTTCCATGTATTGACTGTCTTTTTTCATTTACTTTGAGATCTTCCTGGTTCTTAGTATGACAATAATTTTCAAATGAAACTTGGTCATTTTTTTTTTAAATGAGACTCAGGATTTTATTTAAAGTTTTGTTGTTGTTGTTTTAGCTGACTTCCTGTGACACTGTACCAGCAAGGGAAGAAGAGTGGTTACCTTATTACCTCCAGGTACAGACAAAAGTCCAAATTTTCCACTCTCTCTTCATTGCTATCAAAGGTACATGGAGGAGGGAAGGAGTGCCTCCTTATTACTGCTATATAGGGATGGTAATTATTACTTCCTATGTGGTCTCTACTGACACCATTGTGGGGAGTGGCCTTTATACTGGTAGGTGATTGGTGGAAGCCCTGACTCTCTAATAGTCCTCACCTGACACAACCTCAGTAGGAGGTGTGCTTTGTTACTGGTGGGTCGGGGTAAAGGCCCAGGCTTTCCACATCATCTCTACTGATAACATAGAACAATGGGGCAAGGAGTGACCTTATTACCAGTCATCAGAGATGGAAATCCCAGATCCACATCTGGCCATCCCTAACACTACCTTGGCAAAGATGTTAAGATATCTCATTACAGCCTCTTGTAATCAAAAGTCAAGGAGAGGTCTGTCTAGACTCCTCATTCAGCTTTCTCTTGCTAGAATGAGTGGGAATGGAACCACAAGTATTTCTGCAATGTTTGCCTACAGAAGAGTAATTAATTTCTAAAGGCTTTATCCCTTCCTATTCAGTCCCCTCCCTGATCTTTTTGCTAGAGAGTAAGCTTTTCTTGAGGCTTTTTTGTTTGTTTGTGCTATTGTGATTTCCCAGATTTTTCAATGTTTAGCTCTAAATATAGAATGCATGTGATAAAAAAAACAATCCCAGGGAACTCATCACCATGTTGTTCTTTGGGTCCTAAAGTCCCCATCCAACCTGCCTTCTCTCTATATTTCAGAGTCTCCTTATATTTGTTTTATATGTAATGATCAAGGTTTTTAGCTGTGTTTAGCAGAAAGAATAGGGAAAGTTATATCTACCATATCTTTACAGAAGCAGAAGTACATCCTATATTTTTATTTGATAAATTTAGCTATCTTACTCTGCCTGACACATTTTGTACTTCTCTTCCACCCTCACCTGAATTCCATAGGTATCACTTACTCTTCCTATAAGTTCTCAGTTTAATTATCACTTCATCTTGCAAAACACAATATGTACCAATGAAATGTAGTATTTTGATTGTACCATGCATTTGTTGAAGCACTAAATTCAGATACACTTTGTGTGATTAAATTATTTCTTTCTTCCAAACTTAACTTCAAACACCATGTAGATAGGAGTAAGATTGTTTTTTTGCCCATCATTTTATTTCTAGGGTCTTTCCCAGTGTTTAGCATATAGAGTCAGCAGTCAGTAAACACTGCTAAATAGATAATTAAATGTTAACAATATAAAATATCAACAAAGGGATTTAGAATGGTAATAAGAATACAGGTGATTAGAAACTATGGCCAGTGATTGCCATGGGGGGGGGGTGGAATTCTTTCCATAGAAGGTGATAAAACAGGGAAAGGCCCTACATGGGTCTTGCTCAGTAACATGGTGTAACAACTCTTGACAGATGATGAGATTATATAGATGTCATTCCACTTTTAATATTTTAATATTTATTCCTTAAAGTATTTACACCAGTGAATGACACCTGGACTACTGAACTATTTTGAGTTCAGTGGCTGGGAAAGTCCATGGTTGAACTGATTCTTGTCATTTAGTTTTCCTGCTAGCAAAGGAAAGAGGGGAACATAGATATTTCCAGGCAAACAACATACCTATGTTGTAAGAAAAGAAAAGCAGGAAAAGTGGAAGCATCATCCTGTGTACAGGAAAAAGAACAACGATAGTAAACCACTGCATTTGCTAGAGTCACTAGTCAAGGCACTGCTTGGCTGCAGCTCTCTGTGGACTCAGCACAGCTTGTACCTCTTAAAGCACGGTCAGATAAATTAACCAAAGTTAATTTCTTGAAATTACTTTGTCATCAAACTTATATGTCTCTTCTTCTGTCATGAGTAAATCTTCAGAGTGATTCTGCCTCTTTCTCTATATGTAGGCTGAAGGGGAAGATGAACACAATGTTCATTTTCATTTCTGTAAATGGCAACTTTTCTTCAAACTCTGAGAGGAGATGATAGAGGTAGGAAGATAATATTATAGCATAGCCAACATTTTAAAATAATGGAATTTGCTTTAAATGGAATCACCAGTGCTGATAATTTCATAAACAAAATAATATAATTTTGCTCTTCTTTCTCCAGAAAACTGGATTCTTATTTGTATTTCCTTTAACTCCTTCATTAGGTTTAAATAATATAGATGTATTACTACCCACATTAGTATAGTAACACATTGAGGGCCATGTTATGGGGAAGAGAGCCTAAAATGCAATGATTGGAGGTGGAAACTGGTTGGGGGCTGCCCATTTTCTAAAAAGATGTTCTATAAGGGGAATAAAACAGCCCCAGTTGAGAGCAAGTTGAGAAAATATTAGTAAGAGTTTTATTTTTAGTAGAGTACACTAATCATTTTTCCTATTCAACCATTCAGTTTCTTCCTATGGTAAATCTGAAGTTGTAGAGTATCTGAGAAATTTGAACTCCCTCCCAACACACACAGCACTCACCCCATCTCCTTCCTCATTCCTGCCCCAGCATATTCCCTACAACCTGAACAGGATCAAGAGTTGCCAAGAATGAGAAATGGTGGAGGATATGACTTGTCAAGATCAAACTATTCAGGAACATGTGGATTTGAAGTTTCAAAGTAAAACTAAGCCTTTTAGGTTTGGAGTTTTGGTTCATAAGATGGAGGATTTAAGTGGGATTTTTCTTGGAGGCAGTTCAAAGAATTTCATTTCTTATTCTGTCTTCTTTCCTTAAGTGAGTGAAACAGGGAAGAAGTTGCAGAAATTGTCAGCTTATTGCACAGGGCAGAAAATTCAGTGTGATTTTCCTAAATGGCAGTGGGTTGGAGGAAAGATGTGAACAGCACTTTATCCGTGAATTGTTGTGGTTCAGGATCCATGTCAAGATGATTCTAATTACTAAAAACTGGTATAGAGAGCTCATAAATTTGAATGAAGTCTTACTATTAACATATTAATGATATCCTTCTCATGTGTAAACCACAGTTAAGGAAGAGATAGAAAAGATTAAGGCTGAGTTACCCCTCTAAAGGCCCAGGTAACTTATTTCTTGAGCAGAATATAATTCAAAGTTCTGAGCAGAATAAACTCAGGAATTCAGAGGAGGTATTTATAGTTGTCAGATAAAATACTCAGAGGAAGCTTTGTACAAGAGGAAGGGTTGATCTGAGCTACAAAAAAGAAACATATATGTAATGTGAAAAACTGGAACTTGCATTTAAATGTATGTTTGTTCTTTAGGTTTACGTAAGCTGTAGGAATTCCAGATACAAATCACAAGGAATCTTCCTCTGAACAGAACTAAACCAATTAGTGTGAAAATAGAGGTTTGCCCTTAGCTGTTTCACCCAGCCTGTTTTGGGTGAATCTGTAGGGTATTAGTTTATGATTATCACTGGTTGAGTTACAACAGTATTAGAAACAAGATAAAAGCCAGGTTATGTTCTGTTATCCAGAACATGGGAATGTTATATCAACTTGAAAAAGACACATTATATGGAAGGGAAGGGGGAACACTAAGAAGAGGAAGGAAGTTGAAGATAATGAGGGCATAAAGCAGCTTGGCTTATAGACCAGAAAAAGGAAATTGCTCATATAACATACTTATACTCCCTTTCCAGACTTTTGCTTTACAATAAGATAGTTATCCTGACCTGTTCTTAGTACACCTGACCCAAATTTACACACTCCAATAAATCTCTCCAAATATA
>PITA01008642.1:0-83013 GCA_004023965.1 Spilogale gracilis | reverse complement strand
ATGCCATGAAATGCTCCAATATCAGAATTATTGGAATCCCTGAAGGAATTGAGAGAGAGAGAAGCCTAGAAAATATTGTTGAACAAATCATGGATGAAAATTTCCCAAATCTGAGGAATGAAACAAATGTTCATGTCCTAGAAGTAGAGAGGACACCCCCCAAGATCAATGAGGCCAGAAAAACTTCCAGGCACATAATTGTAAAATTCTTGAATCATAAAACCAAAGAATATGTCTTAAGGGAAGCTAGGAGAAAGCAATCCCTAACCTATAGAGGGAGGACCATCAGAATAACGTCAGAACTTTCCACAGAAACCTGGCAAGCCAGAAAGGGCTGGCAAGACATATTCAGGAAGTTACATGACAAAAATATGCAACCAAGGATAATGTATCCAGCAAGGTTGACTTTCAAAATGGAAGGAGAAATATAGCGCTTCCAAGACCGCCAAGGCCTAAAAGATTATGCAACCACCAAGCCAGCACTACAAGAAATACTAAGAGGGGTTCTTTAGAGAGAAATGAACCCAAGAGTGACACAAAACAGTATTATACAGAGATAAATTATAGAAACATGAACTCCATAGACAACATGATGTCAATACAAACATATCTATCAATAATCACCCTCAATGTGAACGGCCTAAATGCTCCAATAAAAAGACACAGGGTTGCAGACTGGATAAAACGACAGGACCCATCCATATGCTGTTTACAAGAGACTCATCTTGAATCGAAAGACACTACCAGATTGAAAGTGAGGGGATGGAAGACCATCTTTCATGCCAATGGACCCCAAAAGAAAGCCGGGGTAGCGATTCTCATATCAGACAAATTGGATTTTAATCTAAAGTCTGTAGTCAAAGACACAGAAGGACACTACATCATTCTTAAAGGGTCTATACATCAAGAAGATCTAACAATTTTAATATTTATGCCCCTAACATGGGAGCAGCCAACTACATAAGCCAACTGTTAAACAAAATAAAGAATCATGTTGATGCAAATACACTAATCGTAGGAGATCTTAACACACCACTCTCAGCAATGGACAGATCATCTAAACAGAAAATCAGCAAAGAATCAAGAGCCTTGAATGACACATTGGACCAGCTGGATCTCATAGATATATTCAGAACCTTTCACCCTAAAACAGCAGAATACTCATTCTTCTCGAGTGCACATGGAACTTTCTCCAGAATAGACCACATACTAGGTCACAAATCAGGGCTCAACCGATACCAGAAGATTGAAATTATTCCCTGCATATTCTCAGACCACAATGCCGTGAAACTGGACCTCAATCACCATAAAAAGTTCAGGAGAAAATCAAACACTTGGAAGCTAAAGACGAGCCTACTCAGGAAAATAAAATATTTTTAAAAAATTGGTTTCAGGTGTAGAATTGAGTGATTCATCACTTACATATAACACTCAGTGCTATCACAGTAAGTGGCCTTTTTTTTTTATTAAAGATTTTATTTATTTGACAGAGAGAAACACAGCGAGAGAGGGAACACAAGCAGGGGGAGTGAGAGAGGGAGAAGCAGGCTTCTTGCCGAGCAGGGAGCCTGATGTGTGGCTCGATCCCGGGTCTCTGGGATCATGACCTGAGCCGAAGGCAGTCGCTTATCCAACTGAGCCACCCAGGCGCCCCGTAAGTGGCCTCTTTAATACCAATCACCCATTTAGCTCATCTCCTGCCCACCTCCCTCCATCAACCCTCAGTTTGTTCTCTATAATAGTCTCTTATGATTTGCTTCCTTCTCTTATTTTTTCTCCTGCTCTATGTTTATCTGTTTTGTTTCTTAAATTCTATATGTGAGTGAAATCATATGGTATTTTTCTTTCTCTGACTGACTGATTTTGTTTACCATAATATACTCTAGCTCCATCCATGTTGTTGCAAATGGCAAGATTTCATTCTTTTTGATGGCTGAGTAATATTCCTGTGTGTGTATACCATATATTCTTTTTTAATAATAATTTATTTTATTTTTTCAGTGTTCCAAGACCCATTGTTTATACACCACACCCAGTTCTCCATGCAATATGTGCCCTCCTTAATACCTATCACCAGGCTCACCCATCACCCACCCCCCTTCATTCCAAAACCCTTAGTTTGTTTCTTAGAGTCCAAAGTCCCTCATGTTTTGTCTCCCTCTCTGAATTACCCCAGTTCACAGTTCCTTTCTTTTTCCCACTGTCCTCCATGTTACTCCTTATGCTCCACAAGTAAGTGAAACCATATGATACTTGACTTTCTCTCCTTGGCTCATTTCACTCAGCATAATCTCCTTCAGTCCCATCCATGTTGCTAAAAAGTTGAGTATTCATCCTTTCTGATGGAGGCGTAATATTCCATTGTATATATATAGCCCATGTCTTCTTTATCCATTCATCTGTTGAAGGGCACCTTGGCTCTTTCCACAGTTTGGTAATTGTGGCCATTGCTGCTATGAACACTGGGGTACATATGGCCCTTCTTTTCACTACCTCTGTATATTTGGGGTAAATACTCAGTAGTGCTATTTCAGGGGTCATAGGGTAGCTCTATTTTTAACATTTAAAGGAATCTCCACACTGTTTTCCAAAGTGACTGCATCAACTTGCATTCCCACCAACAATGTAAGAGGGTTCCCCTTCCTCTGCAGGCTCTCCAACACTTGCTGTCTCCTGTCCTGTTAATTTTGTTCATTCTAACTGGTGTAAAGTGGTATCTCAATGTGGTTTTGGTTTGAATTTCCCTGATAGCTAATGATGATGAACATTTTTTCATGTGTCTGTTAACCATTTGTATGTCTTCTATGGAGAAGTGTCTGTTAATGTCTCCTGCCCATTTTTTGATTTGTGGTCATCTTTTTTTCAGGTGTTGAGTTTAAGGTGTTCTTTATAGATCTTAGATATTAGCCCTTTGTCTGTAGTGTCATTTGCAAATATCTTCACCCATTTCGTGGGTTGCCTCTTTGTTTTGTTGACTGTTTCCTTTGTTGTGCAGAAGCTTTTATCAGTTGATGGACAGTTGGGCTCTTTCCATAGTTTGACTATTGTTGATAATGCTTCTATAAACATTGGAATCCATGTGCTCCTTTGAGTCAGCATTTTTGTATCCTTTGGGTAAATACCTAAGCTGCAACTGCTGGGTTGTAGGGTAGTTCTATTTTTAGCTTCTTGAAGAAGCTCCATACTGTTTTTCAGAGTGGCTGCACCAGTTTGCAGATGACATGACACTGTACGTAGAAAACCCAAAAGTCTCCATCAAAAAATTACTAGAACTGATACACGAATTCAGCAAAGTCACAGGATATAAAATCAGTGTACACAAATCTGTATACCTTGGTTCATTGAATTGAAAATAGAAAAAGAAATCTGTTTCATTTCTATGTTCCCATTCACTTGTACTCAGTCATCAAAATACTGTAGCAAAGAGGATAGGGTGATCAGAGGCCTCAAAAGAGAAAAGTTGACAATGAAGCAGGACAAATATCTTGCCCCTGGGAAGGATTTGTAGGTGAGACTGACAAATGGAAGCTTTCTCTGAGGAATTAGGAAGAAGAGCATAAAAATTGGGGGCTTGTAAAACTCACAAAGTCTCAAGTTTGAAATGTGACCTCATAAGACAAAGAAAATGGGCAGAGACAGGCATGGAACTGTTTTAGAAATAAGGCTGCACCTGTCTTAGAGCAAAACTGCTGATGAGTTTAGGAAGCCACCTGCTATTTCAAGTGAATGATCCATCCAGCCTCACTCTGTACAAATGAGATCACTTACCTCATGAAATATGAAATAACATATTTTAGTATGTTTTCATTGTTAGTTTACTTGACTACCTAAGATCAAGTGGTCACCATGTCTTACTCAACCCTGTGCCACTGTAGCACTTACTACCTTATAGTTGTTCAGTAAATGTCTGTTAAAAGTTTCTTTCTTTGACTTCTTTGGAATGTTTAAAATGCCCTTAACTGGCAGTCATAAGTTTTGAGACAATAACTATCCTTTAATTTTATTATAAACATTTAGTTTGGTTAATGACAATATATCTAGCATTAAGAATGGTTGTTTATAACATCTTAGACAGATGGATTACCTTTGGAAAAATAAATGCACTGAGTGAGATAAATGTTAAGTTCTACACTCAAAATACCTTCCCACTTAACAATAGTCCAGTTGTAGTGGGATGCTGCCACGCTATGATAGTGGAAGCTGCACCATGGAAACCAGTGTCATCTGGCCCATAGCTCATCACTTCATGATTGTAAATAGATTCCATAACCTTTGGAATTCAATTTCCTCTTCTGTAAAATGGGAGTAATAATACCTGACTACTCTAGCCTGAATGTGTCTCCTCCAAATTCATATACTGAAATCCTAGTGCCCTATTTGATGGTGTTAGGAAGTGGGGTCTTTGGGAGGTGTAGAAATTGTGAGACTGGGGCCCTCATGAATGAGAGTAGTGCCTCATAAAGATTTTATTTTTAAGTAATCTCTACACTCAGTGTGGGGCTCAAACTAACAACCCTGAGATCAAGAGTCACATGTTCTACTGATTGAGCCAGCTGAGTGCCCTGAGTGTAGTGCCTTATGAAAGAAACCCCAAAGAGATCCCTAACCCCTTCCATGTGAAGACAGAGCAAAAAAGAGATTGCTAGGAAATGGGAAGAATGATCTCATCAGAATGTGACCACACTGGAGCCTTGATCTTGGACTTCCCAGTCTCCAGAACCATGAGGAATAAATCTCCACTGTTTATAAACTCTCCAGTCAGTGCTGTCTTGTCAGAGCCACTTGACAGATTATAGACACTGATTTATGGAGTAGTTATGGGAATGAAATGGGCTAATGTGTGCTGAAGGGACTGCATGTCTCTTTTATGTTCTCCAGGTTTAGTTGGAAGGGTTGCTGAAGGCTACAGATGGAAAAAGTAGGGAGTAGATTTTTAGGATGGGTTTGGCCATTGCAAAGGAACCTCTCCTGACTAGACAGATGTCCCTAGAAATGTTGTAGTCTGTCTTTTTCATTTTATTTTATTTTATTTTATTTTATTTTATTTTATTTTGTTTTATTTTATTTTGTTTTATTTTTAAGATTTTATTTATTTGACAGAAAGAAACACAGCCAGAGAGGGAACACAAGCTGGGGGAGTGAGAGAGAGAGAGAATCAGGCTTCCCGCCAAGCAGGGAGCCCGATGTGGGGCTCGATCCCGGGTCTCCGGGATCATGACCTGAGCCGAAGGCAGTTGCTTAACCAACTGAGCCACCCAGGCGCCACCTGTATTTTTCATTTTAGAGGGCATTAGTTTTCTTGTGCTCCCATTATAAATTACCACAAACCAAAAAAAAAGAAAAAAGAAATTTATTGTCTCACAGCTCTGGAATCCAGAAGTCCAAAATCTAGGTATTGGCAGGGCAATGATCCCTCTGAAACCTCTGCTCCAACTTTTTCTCCTAGCTTCTGGTCACTTCGGCCATTCCTTGGCTTATAAAATGCCTATCTTCTCCTTTTTTCTCTTCACAATGTCTTTCTTTTGTGCATGTCTGTCTCTGTGTCCAAATTTCCCCTATTTATAAGGACACTAGTCATATTGCATTAGGTGCCACGCTTGACTTAACATCTGCAAAGACCTAATTTTCAAATAAACTTACATTCTGAGGTACTAGGGGTTAGAACTTCAACGTGTCTTTTTTGGAGGATACACTTCAACGCGCAACAGTGGAAATGGCAAAGTCAAGTCTGATCCAGGTGGCTGGACATCGAAGGCATTTGGAGATCTGTTTTATATGAAAGAAATGTTGACTGAAAGGAGGCACACACAGCAATAGGAAACTTTCCACAGAGAAGATTTCCACTGACAATCAAATCTGCTGGATTAAAAATGGCCACAAATTCTTTGAGAGTTCTTTCATTGAAAGGTGAGGTCTATGTTTCCTCTGCTGAGTCTTGGCTGAATCATGCCAGTTTTGACTAATAAAATATGGCAGAAGTGATATTCTGTGACTTCCAGATCTGGCCATTAAGAGGACTGGAATTTTTTACTTCCTTTCTCTTGAAGTCCTGAGCCACCATTTGAGAAATCTGACTTCCCTCAGGTTGCCATGCTGAGAGGAAGCCCAAGCTAGCCCCATAGATACTCCATGTGGGAAAGAGATAGAGACAGAGGAAACACAGAGAGAGGCCCAGACAGTGTCTGCCATTTTATCCACCAGACGTACAAGTCATCCAAATTGAAGGCCCAGACTTTGTAGAGCAATGATGAGTTTCCCCTCTGTGCCTAGTCTGGATTCTTGACCCAGCATGAGATATAATAATAAATTGTTGTTGAAAACCACTTAGTTTGGGGTAGTTTGGGAGGTAGAAATAGATAACTGGATCTCAGAAATGGAGATAGTCAATGGGTGTGAAGGTAGAGATAGGAGGTCTGGAGGTTGCTTTTTGAGGAAAGGATCCTGGCAATGTGAACAAGTGGGTGGAGTTTGGAGTTGGTGCCAGTACTAGCAAAGATTCAGAAAGCACACTAGCAGAAGCCAGATCACATAAGCCAAGCAACCACATTGTGGAGTCAGGGGAAGTTGCTGGTTTGGGAATGGAGATGGAGGATGGAGTTGGGGGTGACATGGACACCTAGAAGCTCTCCCTGGTCCTGTTAGGAAGCTTACTGGTAGCAAAAACAGATTCCAGCTACTAGTGTCAAGCTTGTTTCTCACTGGCCCACAGACTAGAAGGCAAGTCTTCACCGCCCAAACTTGGAAGGTTCTGGGAGGATGGGTGGAGGAATTTCTACTGGGGTAGGAAACAGAAGGGGGCTGGTTTCCTGGGACAGATGAGGGCTGCAGACATTACTCTTGTTCTTCAGAGAAAATAGAAAGAAGGAGACACTGTCAGATCTAAGGGTGCCCAGGACAGACATGCAGAGGAATGGTTCTGTGGCCTGTCATTCAAGTTGTCTTTAATCTGGAACCCACTTGCTTTTCCTACCTTGTTCTCTAGGGCTTGTCTTCATGCATGCCATGCTCTCTGTATATGGCACCCACGTCCTTACTTTGATGCTTTCACTCAAAATGAAATGTTTTTTCCCCCAGCATCACATGTATGGACCCTGGATTCCTATAAGAGGCCTTTGGAATGTCACATGAAGCTTGTCTCTGATCCCTCAGTGTGGAGGTAATCACATACTCTCTGAACTCTTAAGGTATGTTGCCTGCACACTGCACAGCTATGAGCAAGTCTTGCCTTGTCCTTCCTTATGGTCCAGGGACTTGCAAACAGATCCCATTTTACTGCAGAGACTACCCAAATTCTATGAACCTCACAGCAATCCAATGTCAAATAAACCCTCACCACATTTGATTGAGTTGGCGGTTGGAAGCAAACCCTAATATTTATAAAGGCCCTGATATTTTTAAAAATGGAAATATTTTAGAACTCAAACAACTCACCCATGTCCATACAGCTAGGGAGGATGATAGTAGGCTCCAAACCCAGTGCTCTGAAACTCTTCCCTGTGATGCACAGTGAAAGCTTACTGTCTATCCAGAAAACATCTTATTCTGACTGCATATGATTAAATTAGTTGTGCAATTAAAAGCAATCAGGCCAATTATAAGCTACATCCAGTTAAACTTGACTTTCATTTATTTGTAAACTGTGTGCAAGATAGGTGAGATGTCTCTGCCCTCAAAGACATTATACTCAAACATGTTGAATTGTAGTTCTAATTTCTGGTATGAAAAAAACTTCATCTGATTCAACCTGCTTTACTGCAGCTATTCCCAACTTGTCAGTCTCTAAAACTAGGCTGTGTCAGTTTTTCCTCTTTGGAGACCCTCTATACTACCAGGTTTGAGATGCTTGGATCTATCTCAAATCTCTCTGCGTCATTGTTATTACAGAGGGGGTATGGCTAGAATCAAAAGGTACACCAGGTAGAAGCTTTAATCTTTCCGTAATACCCAAATAGGGTAGGAGTTCCAAGTCTAGGGGGAAAAGGGGAAGGAAAGATTGAGGTAGACAGGAGAAAGTGCAGGTGAGAAGACCAAAGAAATAACAGCAAAAGCTGTAAAAAATGATTGAAGAAGGGAATGAAGAGAAAGAAAAAGATTAGAAATGGAGAAAAATGGAATAGACAGAAGTGGGAGGGGATAAGAGAGAAAATACTTTGGAAACTAAATGAGAAGACTAAAAATAAACCAACGGGCAACAACAACAACATTTAGAATCAACTGTGGTTTTATTATAGTTGTATTGCCCAAATGTAATGGTCAGTTTATTCGCTATCTTGACTTAGATAATGTGCTTGCATCATTCCAAAATAATTCCTTCTGAGTGAAAGGATCCTCCCTATGAAATATTTCCATGTCTTCAGATTTGACTACTTTAGATACTTCCTATAGGTGGAATCATACAGTATTTGTATTTCTTTGTCTAATTTATTCACTTATGATGATGTCTTCAAGGCTCATCCCTGTGATACTTTTAACATGTATCACAATTTCATTCTTTTCTAAGGCTGCATATTTCATTGTATGTATATACCACATTTTGTTTATCTCTTCATCCAGTCATGTACCTTTGAGTTGTTTCCACTTTTTGGCTGTTGTCAGTATGGTGTTTTGCCCTAGTGAAGGAGTAATGTTTAAATGTAGGAAAGAGATGCAAAGTGGGCTTTTAGGAAGCTTTGGGTCTAGAACACTGAAGCCAAATTTGCTTGGGCAAATGAACCATCTGTGGAATCCAGCCTGTTGTGAGAGCTTCCTTCACATTTGGGTTTGGAAGCAAAATCCTAGTTAGTAATCAAGTTTTGCTTGGCTTCATTTTGAAAATGTTTTATTTCTATCTTTTGAGCTCCTTGAAAGGATGACAGACAGGTGAGTTGGGAAAATATTCTTGAATCTCTAGCCCAACACCATCATAATATCATTCCTTTGTCATACCCCATTATATTCCCAACTACAGGGTTTTTCTAGAGTAAGTTACTGCCCTTCTAGAAAGAAAAAGAAGATTTTGACATCGACTATAATATGCATACACACTCTATGCATCTACCACATCTTTTAGAGCCTGGATCAGTTCATCAGCACAAGATTTTCTTGAAAATAATGGATCAAGCCTTGGCCCACCAAATTTGAATTGTGTGTTTGCCAGATTTGACCAAGGCTGTGGGGTCATGTTCTTAATTGGTGTGTGGTTTTTGTTCGTAGTGTTCTCCCAGGATTTTGGCAATTTATTCAAAAGTAAGGTGGGCTGCTCATAATCTAGAGAGCTTCTCTTGAGGTGGATTTTCAAATTTTATCCATATACAACAACTCAGAATGATTCTAGTATAAGTTGAATTGCATCTTCCTTCCCCATAACACTGCAAATTCATACGTTGAAGTCTTAACTCCCAGAGGACATCTGACTTTCACCTGACCAGAGCTCTCAGGAATGCCCAGTGTTTCAGGGTTCTCAAACACAAGCTCATCTTAATATATTTATTGGAAAACTCTATGCTTGTGCCTTCTTTTTAAAATTTTATTCTAATATTCTGTGTGACAAACAGAAATATGCATAAAGAACTTCTGCTGCACCCTAATATGTGATAGTTGTCTCAAGAAAAAGTACTTGTCTAATTGAGTTGTGAGCTGAACTAGCTGCTTTTTTAATGGAAGACCATTTTTATTTGAACAAATAACTGACAGACAAATCATGGTTATTTGGACTTGGGTATTTGGCAGATAATTTTGACAATGAACAAAGTGAGTCTGTTATTTCAAGGAAAACAACTGACAGTATTTGTTGCCAAAGATAAAATTCCAATTTTCAAGAGAAAATTAAAATTTTGGAAAGCTTATATTTATCACCATGTACTTGCCAGCTTCCCAATACTTAAAGACGTTTTCTAGGAGATTAGTGTTGATATTAGCAAATATGATTTTTAAAATTTTGTGTAATGAAATGTGTCAACATTTGGAATATCTGCATAATGGTGAACCAATATTTTCTAAATGACCAATTCATAGTTTTATAAAATTATGCATACATAAAAAATATATTCCAAGTGCAAGACATACCAACAAATTTTAATGTAATAGAGAATGAAAAGCTCACTGAGATGGTCTCAGATTCTGTGTTGCAACTAACCTTTAAGGAACTACAATTTCTTGCATTTTGGTGTAGTATCAAAGAAGAATATCCACAATGATATAAAACAGCTATTAAAATATTCCCTCCCTTTTCCAACTACATGCCTGTGTAAGGTGGATTTTGTTCATATATCTACTTCTATCAAAACAACATATTGCAACAGCTAGAATGAAGAAGCAAATATGGGAATCCATCTGTCTTCTATTAAGCCAGATAATAAAGAGATTTGAAAATGCAAAATAATGCCACTCTTCTCACTAATTTTCTTGCTTTGGAAAAAAAAGTTATTTTTCATGAAAATATTTTACTTGTGTTAAATTGTAATAATTTTATTATTATTTCAAAAATGATTTGTAAATAAATATTTTAAACCATCTAGTTTTTATTATGGTGTCAATCGATAAAACCTACATAAACCAAAGTTCATTGGGGACCTAAACAACTTTTGAGAATGAAAGGGAATCTGGGTTCCAAAAATTGAATGCCACCTGTTGGCATAGGTGACACAGAGCAATGTTTCTAAGTAGGCTCAGGGAACTCTTTGTATCAGAACCATCTGGGTGGCTTGTTATAAAATGCAGATTCCTGGGGTTTGTCCCAGATTGAATTGGGTTTCTTAAAGCGCCAGCTTGTATTTGTTTTGCATATATTGACATTTCCAAACAAAGCAACACTCAAGTTTGATAAAGTCTTAACCTTATCAAGTCCCTTGCTAGTGTGGCCAGTTTTTCCACAATCAAACTGAACTTAATACCTGTTCTACCAGAGATCCAAACCTCAGGAATTATGGCCATCCTTGTGCAAATGCAGTGATGAGAATTCTTTAGACAATATTTTCTGTGGAAATAACTTATATATGGAGAGAAGTTGACATACGGCAGTGGAATGCATTTGACCCACTTTCTCCAGATTGTTGTGGAGCCAAATATGTATTCTTAAGGCTTTTCCTTCTTTCTGTTCCAATACTAAAGCCAACCACTGTGGTGGCCATTTGACATGAGGCGGGGGAGGGGGTGGGGTGTGCACTGAGGGCTGAGTTGAGCACAGAAGAGTGGATCTTGGCAACTGAGACATACAGAAGCCAAGCTAAGGAATGTGTTTTTCTGAGAAGCCACATCTGAACCCCTGGTTAGCAATCTTTGGCCTCAGACAAGAGGACACACACACACACACACACACACACACACACCCCAAAACAAAAACCCAAAACAAAAAAAAACACACAGAGTATGGAGATTTGTCCACTTCAGTATTGATGTGTATAGAGGTGTTGGAAATTTCAACATTCAACTGGGAAATGTGTCTTCCTGTGATCTGCTTTCTGGATAAAACCCAATCTCCTCCTTTATGAATCCTTGAAATAGGCAACTCTGCAGGCCCTTGTACTTGGAATAGGTAAGCAATGGCATGGGCTAGAAGCTAGAGTCTGAAAGTCTGTTTTTCATACGTGGTACAGGATTTCGCTTGCTTTTTTAAAAATGACACTTGTGTTATTACACTGGGAGATTTTTACAAAGTCAAGCTGCTGACATATGATCCTATAACACTCAATTCATTTGTCATTTTCTTTTGTCTTGCTGATGGAGGCTTCTGTTTATCTCCTAGTCCTTCCTCAATGCTACATTCCTGTCCCTGCCCTACACGTCTAAAATTGGTTTCATTCCGATCCAAATTTCTGCTCTAAAATTTCTCCTGAGTTCTGCATAGCATAAAACACAAGAGGTTTTATTGTTTTTATTTTTTCCATAAAGCAAAAAATTTGGCTGACAATTCACTTATGTGTGGTAGAAGTAAGAAATGCAGGCATGGAACATTGATTTGAGCAAAGAAGCCAAAGAAACAGCATCCAGAAAACTAGGTCCATAATGGCCAAAAATATTGGAAAGATGAATTAGACTTGTGTAAGCTTAGAATACAAGTCAGTATAACAGGCTGCATTTGTGGGTTATTACTTAGCGTCAGTTTCTCCCTTACTACATTATCCCCTCTATATGAGTGGGGCTGCTCTGGCCAGAGAATGATATGCTCAGTCTGCTTGCAGCAGCTTTCTGCCTTCCACCCTTTTTACCCCTCTTCTGAGAGGTCCTGTGTGGCTCACTGCCCCCTCCCCCACTTCAGAACTGCCCCCAAGCTCCAGAACATCTTTCCTTCTTCCCTCCAGGTGAAACTTCTGTTTTAAGGACAGTCTGCTCCAGGCCAGACATTTGGTTTGTTTTATTCTCCTTCATTCTTACCACAATCCCATGAAGTAGCAACGAGTAGCCCCTTTTCACAAACAAGGAAAAGCAAGGTTATGACAACTAGTGAGTATCACAGCAAAGAATTTTGGGTGTTCATTCTGCTGGGCTGGCCTAACCCCACCTTTCCTCATTCCCTAGATGGATGCCATGAGCTGACCTAATCCAGTGAGCGAGCTAGTGAGCTAGTGAGCTAGTGACTTTGCATCTCTTAATGCTGGGAAAGACTGCTGGACTTCAGTGGAGTGGCATAAGGTAAGGAAAGTTTTTGGGGTTGGAAGGAACCTCTCCGGGAACCTGAACTTCTACCTTAGAGAGGAGGCTCCCAGTGTGGCAATCCTTGGGCCATGGCTGGCAAATATTTTGTTTGACCTACATGGTGTTTTTAAAAACTAGGAAATCTAACATAAAAAGCTAGATCTGTAGCTTCTCTTGAAAAATTGGAGGATCTCACATCACTGCACCTTGAGTGACCACAATCTCCTAGAACTCCCATCTGGAGACACCCATGCTCTCCTGTCACCAGAAGCCCTGCAGGTTTTCTGACCTATTTCACTTCTTGCTGGGCTGCTATAGGCATCTGAGTCCGAAGCCTCTGGAATACATGAGTTTCTCTTCTGCCCATGGGAGGGGCACCATCCTCGAAGGTTGAAGGCTGAAGTTCTGTTTCTTTTTTCTTCCATTTCCTTCAAGAAAGGAGACAGTAAGTACATGAGCCTTCATATTCCAAGTCTGGGAAACTTCTGACAAAAATAAGTTCCCCACGAAATAAAAAGTGCCCCAGACTTGTGGGTAGGGCTCTGTAGTCTGATGAGGCTGTGTTCTCATTAAGAGTCAGACCTTTGTCTCAGTCATAATTAAGATGGTGAGGCTAAGGAGAGCTGGCAGCCAGCTACATTCAGCTCTACAATTTAGCCGAAAGGGTTGAAAAGTATCCAGGCCCACAAAAATGGCAGCAAGCCCATGGAACTCACAGGACCTTACCCACTTTTATAGGCATTCCCCTTCCTCTAGCTTGGTCCTCTCAGTACCCACTCATGGGGAAACTGACTCCCTCTGCTGATCCCTAACTAATCATAATGAATTTCCAATCAGGGGGCCACATATGAAAAGTCATCAAAATTTATATTTCATAATCACAACTGTAGTCATAGCTAAAATTCACTGAACCTTTTAGTTTATAACTGGGCATTGTATGGGACACCTGCGTAGCTCAGTCAGTTAAGTTTCTGCCTTAGGCTCAGGTCACGATCCCAGGGTCCTGGGATGAAGCCCCACATTGGGCTCCTTGCTCCATGAGAAACCTGCTTCTCCCTCTCCCACTCCCTCTGATTGTGCTCTGTCTCTCCATCAAATAAATAAAGACAATCTTAAAAAAAAATAACCAGGCATTGTGCTAAGCTCTTCTAATGCCATATCTCATTTAATACTTACAGAAATCTTAGAATTAGTTATCATTATAATTCCCTTTCTACAGATGAACAAACTGAGACAAAAGAGGTTAAACAGTTTGCCAAAGGTCGCACAGCTAAAAAGTCTTGGAGTCAGAATTCGGGACCAGATATCAGGGATGGGTACCCTTCCCATGGGCAGAGAAGAAGGTCTCCATCTACACTCTGTTAATTTTGGAAATCTTTAATTAAAAATCCACAATAACTCCATGAGACATGAAATCAGGCTAATTCTCTCTGCTTCCTTTGGGCAGTCAGTGCATGATGCTTCTACCCTATTTTCCTTTGCACATGGTTAGTAATAGAGCCACTAGAGTCCTAATCATGTCTTAGAAATTTCTTTGAGTACTTTTTGACTGAAGATCTCAAATGCTGTTCCCATTCTTTTGCTTATTACCACTTGTGCTCCTTTTGGCTCAGTGCTCGATCTCAGTGATCAAAGACCTCAACCCACTGCAAGGACACTTTGTTTTATGTGCACCACATTAGGGAGCCTTTTCAATCAGAGCTTGATATGTGCCGAGAATTTAACAGTGAGTGGGAAAACTTGAGCAAGCTGTTGAAGTTCAGACAGTACCAGTGATTTCCCCTTTAACTGCAAATGCCTTAAACTTTATATCCATGGAATATGGTGCTTGCATGTGCCTGGATAATTTTATGTCTTATAGAGACATACACACGGCTATTATTCTAACAGCTATCATACGTTTGTTTTGGTTGGGACTTCATGGAAGGGAGCACCCCTATCCCCCTATTCTCAGAGGGTTGCTATTTGTTTCCCCAAAAGAAACTTATGGTGTGTGCTGAGTTTTGCTTAGGTGGTAGCAAAAAACAAAGATGCAAATGGAAGTTTTAAAAAATTTGATGTGAGTGGGTTGCTCTAAAATGTCATAGAAATCAACTCAATTAGATCTTTGGCTGGAAAACATCAAAATGGATTAACACTGCTTAGGCTGGCTTCTTATAGCCTGAAACAATGTGGCACAAAAAGTGTATTCAAAGGCATTGGTTGCAGGAAAATCGCTACCCAAAGCAGGGCTTGGCAGGGTGAGTTTGGGGGATGGAGGAAAAAGAACCTTTTTGTATATGGGTCAGAAGTTAAAAGGGAGATAGTGATAAAACCAAGACAGCACTTTTCTTTATCAAAGCACAGATTTTACCTCGGAATTACCTGGCAGGTGCCCTGAGCAGGTGGTCAGTACATCCCCTATCAATCTCTATTTGAGATCTGCAATGCATGATGGGGCGTATGAAGGGTGCCAGAAGGGCCAAGTCCCAGAGTGAGTTAAGGCATGCGGAAAGTACAAAGAACACAAAAAGGACTCATTTAGTCATATACAAAAGAAGAAGTGCAAGGAAAGGGGTTGCTCACCCAATATGAGCAGGTCACGGGATAAAAGCAAATTGCCTCAATTTTTTTTGCCTTTGCAATTGAGAAGGTTCTTCAACCTCTTGAATATATATATCCAACAGTATATTGAGGGACAAAAGCTCAAGAGAATTAGATATTAAGAGCTCTTCTCCAATAAAATGAATTTAAATTATGGACACCGAGAGAAGACTTTTGAAGGGTGTAAGAGGCTCCTGAAGAATGGGGATGGGACGGCAAGTCCATTTGCCTGGGAAATAGACTCTGGGTCAGAGACTTACATTAGGTCTCTGATGTAGGGCAGCAGATGATGAAGACGCTGATGAAGGGCAGCAGAACAGGACAGAGGGAGAAATTGAATAGAAATTCAGTTACAACAAAAACCTGGGTTGATCCCATGGTATGCTTTGAAATTGGGAGGGATTTGCAGACTTGTCTTACCTTGAGGCAAGAAACCAGGTCTTTATAAATTCACTTCCACCAGTTGATGAACATGGGCTTGTTCCCCTCAACCCCCAGGAGAGGGAAGTGACCTTGGGAGAGGTGGCTTTCTTTAGCAGAGGACAATTCCCAGAGAGGGACTCAGCTATAAGTTGTCAATAGCCTAACTCCCAGCAGTTGGAGAAATGAGTTCCTTGGTCTTAAAGGGGTATCCAACAATGTACTATCATAGTATTGCAGTTTACAAAAGGAAGAGAAATTCAGATTACAGAAACTATATACCAGTAACCTTGATTCTGTGCCTCAACCAAACTTTAGCATGATCATCAAATAGATGGTCTTGGAGCCTTTAGAAAAGAAAGTGGTGACCACCAAAAACCTAGGTGGGATCACTGGGAACAGTGTTACATGCATGAATTTATTAGTGTCTGTCATTGGGACAGCTCTCCAGACTCCAGTTAACTTTGCCATTTTTAACATTTTAAGTCAAATGCCTGGCTGAGTCCACATAAGATACATTTATCAAACCTGCATGTGACCTGGAGTTTGAAAGATAGCCAAAACTAAAAAACCTATAAAATATTTTTAAAACCTTGTCCAAAAAAATGAAGAAAATGAAATTTGGCAAGAATAAATGTGAAGTAACTCACTGAGATCCAAAAGTGCATAGTAACAGATTTGACTTCATAATAGTTCCTAATGAAAGATGACGTAGATGGATTAGTTTGTTTTAATATAATTTCAATCAGCCATGTGACATGATTGCCAAGAAGGCTAATTCAGTATTGGGATTCACTAAGAGAAATATGGTGTCCAAAACAATTGAAGTAAATCCCAATTTATCAGAAGCTCTATTAGAGAGAGTACTCTATGAGAGATTAAATATGTGAGGTTTTCTTGTTTTTAGAGAGAGAATTTAAAAGATCATCACAGTGGAGGCAGAGGCAAGAAACCTGCCTCAGAAGGAGTGGTGGCCTTGGAATCTCTGAGAGCAAACTTTCTTATCATGGTAGAACTGAGTACCTTAGAAGGAGTGCCAGATAGACTTTAAAGTGGTCCCTATGATCCCAACCTTCTAAAATTTAAACCTTTCTCTAATCCCCTCCCCTCGAATGTAGGCAGGACCTGTGACTTGCCTCTAATAGAACAGGCAAAGATGATGAAATGCAACATCTGTGATTATATTAGGTTACATAAAATTCCATCTTGCTAGCAGATTCACTCTCTTCCTCCATTTCCGACTTTGGAGAAGCAAGTTTTCATGGTTTTAGGGTGCCTAGGGAGAAAGCCACATGGCCAGGAACTGTGGGAAGTCTTGGAGCCAAGGACAGCCTCCATTTGATAGCCAGCAAGAACTGAAGCCCGTTCTACAAACAAAAGGGATTGAATTCTGACAATGGAGTGAGCTTGAAGGAAGATCTATTAGTAGTCAAGCCCCTAGTTAATAGCTGAGCCCTGGCCAACACCTTGATCCTAACCTGACAGAGGACTCAGCTAAGCCATGCTCTGACTCCTAATTGATCTTCATAGACCATGTTACTTTAAGCTGCTAAATTTGGGGCAGTTTGTTACTTAGCAATCAATAAATAACACAGAAGGGAATTTATGGTAAGGAGAAGCCCCTTCTGGGGAAGGGGTGGCCACACTTGATTCAATCACTGTGGCCACAGAAGGTGACAGTCTGATTGATCAGGCCTCCATTGAACGTGGAGTCTCAGGGGGCAAGTTGCAGACCCTGTTAATGCCTTTTCCCTCATCCCACCTCTAGTTAACTGGTAGCTGCAGAAGATTTTCTAGCAGGATAACCATTTTTCAACCTCAAATTCTGGAGCCTCTCTGTTTTTTGGCCTGGGAGCTTGCTCAGGCTTCCAGTAGGGCAAACCAGAAATGCTGGCTATGTCACTCCACCTGAGGCAACCTCCAACTGGGGAGGGATGGGAGTCAATAGATAAATCCTTCAGCTTCCCTCACCCTTGTTGGAACAATTGTGAGGCATGTTTGACACAGTGCCTCCGAAGGTCACAGTGGGATTGAGCAAGCTACCCATTAGCACACACTCTATTGACTTTCCTCTCTTCCTGTCTCACGTGTGCTTCTGGGATCATCTCCCAGATTATCCACCTACACCCAAATCCTTGTTTCACAGCCTATGTTTGGAGAAGCCCCAAGTAAGACAGAGGATCAAACCCACTTGTGTCACCCAAATTGATGGGAGGTGGTGTTAAGTAAAAACAGAGGAAATGTATTCAGAATAAGTCTGACTACCAGATTTCAAGGCAGGATGGATTTCAGGAATTTTTGCCAACTTCATTTTCTTATTTCACAGGGAATTTTAGCATCAGCCTCCTGTACTTCTAACCCTAGCCATTGCTCTTACTGCAGAAGGCTACTGACAACTAGAGAGGCCAAGTTAGAGTGTGGGGTGGATTGGAGAAAGCCCATTCCCTCACCTAAGAAAAAGTCAAAATACAGGTTGAGTAGACAGTACCTCAATGGCATCATCTTTTTATCCCTAAAGGTAAACTTTACAAACAGGCAGCTCTCTATAGTTGAGGGAAAAATGAACAAAATTTGTGTGAAGAGAATGCTATTTTGCATACATACAGAATATCTTATTCTGATGCCAATAACAACATGTAGACAATATGTTCATGTTTCTTTGCTTTTAGAAAATAGTCCAGTGAGATTTAGAATTCAATACTCAGAAGACTATACTGTTGATTACCAAGCATATTATGGCAGAGGTAATATCCATTCTTGCCTTCTTACCTGCCAGAACCCTGTATTAATGGAAGCAACAATGTGCTGGGCTAAAATCTACCATCTCTTAGAGATAGGCACAGTCAAAAAGGTGTAAGTGGAACTGTTGTGTGGTACTCCATGGAAAGCCCCATAAAGGGTGTTAAGTTCATTGGAAAATGTGTGTTTTTCCCTCTTATCCTTTCCTAACTCTCTGATGCCTAGATTGTTGGAGCTCCAGAACCATCTTGGATGGTGAGAGAGTCTTAAAAAGGGGAGCCGTGTGTTAGGCTGGAGGTCAGAGAGAGTAGAGGGACCTCGGTCTCTGACGTCTGTAGACCTGCTATGTCAGTTCTCAAGAGACTATCATCACACTTCTTTTATGTGGGAAAGAAATGTTTATTGTCTTTAAGACATTGTTATTTGGCTTCTAAGGTGCATTCAATCAAACTTGACCCTAACTGATACATATACCCACATATAAAATCAGAAGACAAGTTCTGAAAGTTCTTGCACAATGCAAGAATAGTTCCACAGTAAAAATAATTAGGATGAGCACAAATATATCCACAAACATAATCAATGTTTCCTAACACCAGTTTTTGGAATTGTGGTAGAATTCAACAGCAAAATATTCAGAAATGGAAACTGTTATGTACTGAATGTTTGTGTCCCCTCCAAATTCATATGTTGAAGCCCCAACCTTCAATGTAGTGGTGTTAGAAGGTGGGGCCTTTGGGAGGTCATTAGGTTTAGTTGAGGTCCTGAGGGTTGGGCCCTCACCGTGGGATTCATGCCTTTATAAGAAGATACTGGAGAGCTAGTTCTTTGTCTCTCCACCATGGAAGGACACAGCAACAAGGCAGCTATCAGCAAGCCAGGAAGGGGCTTTCATGGGAACCAATCTGCTAGCACCTTGATCTTGGACTTCCCATTCTCCAGAACTGTGAGAAAATAAAGGTCTGGGTTTTTTGGGGGGGGCTTATTTATTTTATTTTACAGGGAAAGTGAGAGAGAGAGAGATAGAGAGAGAGAGAGAAAGAAGAGAATTCTTGAGCATGAGTAGTGGAGAGGGTCAGAGGGAAAAGAAGAGGGAGAGAAGTAGACTCCCTGCTGAGCATGGAGCCCAATGACCGGGGCTTAATCCCATGACCCATGACATGAGATGAGATTAAAAGTCAGACACCTAACTGACTGAGATACCCAGGCACCCAAATAAATATCTGTTATTTAAGCCACCCTATCCATGGTCAGGTAGAGCACTCTGACTTATAAGACAAAAACATGTTTGCTTTCAATTTTTTCCTTCCCCTTGAGTATCCGAGACTCATAGATATTATATAGCTTGAAGTAAACTTATTCAGCATCTATTTTAATTCCCTTACTTTAGAAATGAGAAAATCAAAGCTGTCCCCTACAGTCACTCTGTTACCAAGTTCTGCAAATCTTTTTTTTGAACACGGCAGGTTTATCTTCTTTTTTATGTCTACTTCTAACATATCAGACCAGCTCTCACTACTTCACTTGCGAGTTTCAATTACCTCCTCACTGAATCTCCCTGTCTACAGTCTTCCTTCCTGCAGTTAATTCTATACCTTTCTACTGTGAGAATAGTCCTCACAAAACCCTACTTTTGCCCAGCGACTTCCCTTTTAGAGCACCTCCAGTGGTCTTCAATGGTCTAATCAATCAACCATAGTCATACTTTTCCCTAGCTCTAAATTTTATTCTTTCACGTTCGACTGTGCCCAGAGAAAGCATTTACATCAATCTTTACTACTTCAATGGGCTCATTCATCAGTCTCAATAATGGATCCATCAGATTTAGCTGCCCCATTTTACACTCAGGCATTGTTTGGGTTTGGTAGTGCCAAACTACTAGCTAGTTCTTTAAAAGGATCACAATTGTTCGGAAGCTTTGTTTAATGGAGGGTCAGGTACTTGAGCTGGCTCTGGATGACTGGACTGTGGAAGAGCACAGCTGCCAGACAGAGCTTTGATTAGCCATGAAGGGACAAACAAGCAGGGGCAGGTTGAGACAGAAAGAAAGGACAAAGAACAGAAGCAATGTATGCAAGGACTGCCAATCCCAGAGGGAAATGGGATTCACTTGCCTTTGATCATGCTTTGCCTTACTGGGTGCTTATTTCTTCTTCCTGTCAATTCAAATTCTATGACATCCATCCACGAAGATGAGTCAAGTTCCACTCTGCTCTCTATGAACACCGCTTCAGTTACTTAGTTCCTCTATTCCCTGCCTTTCCACAGCATCTTTTGGGTGTTGGAGACATTTGACTTGGGATTTTATTTTATTTTTCATCTTTTTATATAGCTTGTTTGGCAGTATTATTGTTTGAAATATGAAAGGCCTATCTTTCCCAAAGAGTTTCCAAATAATGAGGGCTAGTGATGTGTTGTCTTATATATATATATTTGTATCACATCAGAGCTTGGCATACAGAAAGTACCAAAGAGATTGACTGAGACTATCTGAATGTAGACAAGATGTATTTAACATATTTAAATATATACAGCTGAGAAAATTATCTTTAATAAAACAAATATTCTCTTCAACATAATAAAAGTAAATTTGATATGAGTAATATTTTCCTAGTAAAATTGAACATTATGTAGGCATTAAAAATACAAACACTTGAATTTTTCAAATAGGCAGAAATTATATTCAACATTTTTTCCCCACTGTTTGATTGGCAAGGACTTGGGGACTCTGATCACACAGGATTTCTCTTTCATGGAAATGTACTGTATATACACCAGCAGAGCAATTTCAACCTGGATGCTTAATCAGATCATGAAAATAGCCTTGTTACATAATTATGACAGTTCAGTAGTCTTCATTAAAATTGGATCCTGCCTGTAATATACCTTTTACAACATCAACAATAACACATTTTCTTTGCACTATTTAATACAACATCTGTGAAAACATATTTCATGGACTGATGTTAATGCGTCTTATATTTAAAAAGAGGTTCCTTATTCAAGCTTGGGAAAGTTAAACAGACGTCTCAGTGCCTTTTATATATTAATGTGCATTTTGAGTCTCCAAAAAGAAATATGTTATGCAATGTTTCCCAAAGTACTTCAAACCATGGCTTGTTGGAGGCAGAGCTTCTGAGGAACAAACATGGGGAAACACTAACTGATAGATTGCATAAAGGCTACAAGATAAAGTGAAAGGAATTTTGAACTTGCTTGAGTCTGACTAGCCTAGATTACTATGCCATGAGGTGTAAGATAGCCATGGGGAGAAGATGCATGTAGAGAGATACCTAGACAAATCTAGCCATGCCAGTTATCCCAGAATAGACACCAGGCATGTAAGTAATGAAGTCATATTAGACATTACAGCTCTAGCAAATGCCACATGAAGAAGAATCAAGGAACTCATCCAACAGGTAGAGCCATGACAGCTTTTTCCAGCCATTTAATCTACTCTAGCTAAGACCTTAGTTATTGTGGAGACTAGGTGAGACTGTTCTACTGTACCCTGTCTGAATTCCTGGCCCCAAATTTTGTGAGATGAGTACAGTTGCTGTTTTGTGACACTAGTTAAGGTGTAGGATAATTTGGTATGCAGCAATAGATCACTAAATAAAAGTATGAAGTTTAGCTTGATATTTGGCATAAAATGGGTGCTCATTAACATTAGTTTCTTTCTCTTTTTTCCTCCCAAGGACTACCGACATGTGGCGCACATGCACATGTTTGATTCTATTCTTTTTTTAAAAAAAATATTTTATTTACTTATTTGACAGAGAGAAACACAGCTAGAGAGTGCACACAAGCACGGGGACTGAGAGAGGGAGAAGCAGGCTTCCTGCCGAGTAGGGAGCCTGATGTGGGGCTTGATCCCATGACCTGAGCCAAAGGCAGACACTTAAAAACTGAGCCACCTAGATGCCCCAGCCACTGAGGGACCCCTATGTAGATCCTGGTGTTGAAAGAAAGTAAAGGTGATGATGGGTGTGTGTGTGGGGGAGAAGTCAAGGTTCTAGATATCTAAAACCCTGGAAAGGTGTATATTTGTGGGGTGAATATCTGGATGAAAGAAGGTGTTTCTAAACAAGGATTGTAAATCATCCTTCTCTACTTTCTGGTATATTTGCAGTGATTTTTAAATATGTCTGCAAATTTTTTGACTCTCATCACATTGAGATGTTGGATCTCTATCCCTGCCCCTTGAAAATGCATGGGATTTTTTTTGACTGGGTTGACCTAGAGTATGGCAGAATTAGTGTTATGTGACTTTCAGTGCTAGGTCCTAAAAGGTAATCCAACTTATACCTTGTGAGCTGGAATATTTGCTCTTGAAACTTTCAGCAATCATTAAGCAGTCTGATAGTTACAAAGCTGTCCAGGTTACCCCATGTAGGAAGACTCCATGCAGAGGCTCAGAGACTCCATGAAGAATGGAAGATACCTGAGCAGTCAGTCACTAGCTTCAATGTCCTGCTTTTCCAAATTCCATCATTGTCTGACTGCAACCACATGAGAAATCCAGAGCCAAAACCATTCAAACTGGCTCTTCTTCAACTCTTCTCTAAATTCCCAGCACACAGAAACTATAAGCAATAATAAAACAATTGTGTTTTTTTTAAGTCACTAACTTTTGTGGTAGTATGGGGTAATAGCTAATTGAAACTATATTCACTCAAATACATTAGTAAAGTGTCAGACTGTGTTAAATTATGATTACCAGGTGGTGCCCATTTTCCTTTTTTTGGCATGTGATTCTATTAAATTTGGTACTTTTTTTTTTAACCATTCAGCTATCTGTGGGCAAATGATGCGTTTATTCGTGAGCAAAAAACCTCTATTTGTTAAGCTAACCCAAATTACAAAAGCAGTTCTTACTTATGAAATAAAAAGTTAAAGTTCCTAATTTATTCTTAAATTTTCAAACACTCCAATCATCATTACATCTTCCAGTGGGTGCATCCTTACCTGGGTATTAAGACTTCAGGCAAAGCAGAATTTAGAGTTGTGGAAACAAGAAAAAAAATTGAAGATGGTGCTACTCACACTTCTTTTTCTTGATTCTTATTCAGGAGAACATGAATAAAAGTACTATTTTTACTGCTCTCTGTGCCATCTATTATCAGTCTACTCTGTATGGCTAGTGAGACATGAATATTTTAGAGTGGAAGAAATTTCAAGGAAGGGTGAACAAGCACTTAAGGGCTAATCTAACACAGGTCTCCTCTCACACTATTACATTGAAAACTGCATCGTTTCTCCATAACACTAATTACTGTTTGGTTAATTTGGCATGAGCCCCAAGTTCACAGCCTTTTATAAGCTCAGATTTTTAATTGCTCCTGAGCCTTACTTCCAAATGTTTCTCTCTGCTTTCCGCATGATTGAAAGTGAAAAGATTGGTTTGGTTCTTCACCTGTTTTCACAGAAAATCATCTCACAACGGATTACCAAGTGTTCAGCAACTTTGCTGTAGGTCCTAAAGGCCGTGGAGGGTTGTTAAATCACAGAGTACAAGGTCTTCTTTCACTCCACTGGCTCTCACCCTCTTTTTCCTTATGCCTCTTCATCTTTTCCTTTTCATGTACTGGATTCTTACAATTCTTACCCAAGAACTCTTTTGTATTTCAATCTTTAAAAGTGTATTTTAAAAACTATAAACTACAAACTAAAAATTGTTGGCATTCAGAGAGAAATAGACTAAAATACTTAAGCTAAAAAAGAAGAAAAGAAAAAACCTAAAGAGATAAGCAATCTAACTTAAGAGAGGGTTTATAAAACCAACAGTGAATTCTTTGAAAAGACTAATATATGTACAAACTTCTGGCAAGATTGATCAAGAAAAAAATAGCAAAACCACAAAAATGCTAAGAATGACAAAGGATACAGATATTGAAAAGAACTTTGTCTATACATTAAAATTTTTAAGCAAATAGTCAAATTCCTAGGAAAATATAAAATTGACTCAAGAGGAAGTAAAATGTCTAAAATAGTAGTTTAAAAACTCATTTCGTAAAGAGGACAGAATTAAGGCACAATTTTACAGGTTTTCTCTATAAATACACAAAGAACAAACACACTTATATAACCAATTCCAGAGGAAGATGTCCCAAACCTGTTATGACACCAGCATAAGCTGGATATCAAAACCCAACTTAGACAGTATGAGAAAGGAGAATTATAGAGCTCTTTCATTGATTAATATAGATGCAAAATCATAAATAAAATATTATCAAAGAAAACACTGTGATGTGTAGTACAGGGAATACCTCATGACAATATTGGGTTTAACTCAGCAATGGAAAGTTGGATTAAATAGAAAATCTAATAAAATTTTCACACTAACAGATTAAATAAAAATTTTTATAATGATCTGAATATATGCAAAAATTGTTTAATGAAATAAAAATTCTTATTAAAAGATAATTAAACTAAGAATATTAAGGAACTTGGGGTGCCTGGGTGGCTCAGCTGGCTGGGCATCTGACTCTTCATCTCAGTTTAGATCTTGATCAGGGTCCTGAGTTCAAGCTCCATACTTAAAAAAATATATTAAGGAGCTCTATTAATCCAATAAAGGGCATCTAAAAATTTAGAGCAAAATTCATACTTAACGTAAGAATGTTAAAAACATATCCTTAAAGAGTGGGAAGAAGACAATGGACTCCATTATTAGAAGTTCTATATTTAGAATTGTCATAACCAGCACAGTAAGGAAAGAAATTGCAGATATAAGGACTCAAAAACAAAGAATATTAAACTGTTACTATTTCAAAAATGAGATTATTGTCTCTGTAGGAAACCAGATTAATTAGGATGTATAAAAAGTTCAGGAAGATGCAAGAAAAAAATTAGTATTCAAGAACAAATTGCCCTCTACAATAATTTTTAATAGATAAACAATATAAAAAGATGTGAAATGTGGCATCAAAAACATAAAAGGGGAGAGAGTAAAAGGGCGGAGTGATCCAGGTTAAGTTGTTAACAGCTTAAAATAAACCATTATATCTATAAAATGTGTTATGTAAGGTGCACGGGAACCGAAAAGAAAAAACTTAAACTAGATATACAAAAGATAAAGAGAAGAGAACTGAAACATATCACTACAAAAAATCAATTCACAAAAGAAGACAAGAAGGAGGAAGAAAAGAAAAAGGGAACTAAAAAGCAGCCAGAGAACAATTAGTAACATGGCATTAATAAGTCCTTACCTATCAATAATTACATTAAATGAATGTAAATGGATTTAATTCTCTAAACAAAAGGTAAAACCCAACTAAATACTGCCCAAAAGAGACTTGCTTCAGCTTTAAGGACACATTTATTAACATATCTGAAGGGAGAAATAGACAGTAATATAGCAATAGTATAATATTTCAGTATACTACTTTCAACAATGGTTGGATCATCGGGAGAGAAAAGTAATACAAAAACATTAGACTTGAACTATACTTCAAACCAAAAGGACCTAACAGACACATACAGAACATTTCAACCAACAGCAATAAATACACATTCTTCTCAAGCACAAGAAATATTCTCCAGGCTAGATCGTGTTATGTCACAAAGCAAGTCTTAACAAATTTAAGAACATTAAAATCATACCAAGTATCTTTCTGACCACAATAATACAAAACTAGAAATAAATAGCAAGGGGGAAAACTAGACAATTCACAAAGATATGGAAACTGAACAACACACTCCTAAGCAACCAGTGGATCAGAGAAGAAATCAGAAGAGGAATAAAAAAAAAAATCTTGAAAGAAATGAACACGGAAACAGAACACACCAAAACTTACGGGATGTAGCAAAAGCAGTTCTAAGAAGAAGGGTTACAGTGATAAACACCTACATTAAGAAAAAAGAAAGATCTCAACTCAATAACCCAACTTTACACTCAAGGAACTAGAGAAAGAAGAACAAAACTAAGCCCAAAGTTAGCAGAAGGGAGGAAATAATAAAGATCAGGGCAGAAATAAATGAAATGGAGAAGGACAATAAAAAAAGATTAAACAAAATGAAGAGCTGTTTTTTTTAAAGGTAAACAAAATTGACAAAGCTTTAGCTAGACAAAAAAAGAGAGAGGACTCCAGTATATAAAATCATAAATGAAAGAGGAGACATTACAACAGAATAAATGTGTTTGTCTGTAATTAACCAAATCAAGTGTTTCCGGGCCATTAACTGTTTGTTATAAATGTGTGTTAGATTAAGAATCATTTAGAAATGGAGCAGATGCAATTTAGCAAGAAACCCCAGCACCTATCATGTCAGTTGGGATCACTGGATGGGCTGAGGATGAAGAAAAGGATAATCCTCCCTGTGAAAAGAAATCCTAACTTCTTCTTTAACAATCCCCTAGGCCACTCCCAGGCCATTCCCAGAAATAGCTACCCAAACCCAGGCCAAATACCCGCATGTCTTGTCAAAAACTTTAGATGAATCCATACCAAAACCCACAAGTACAAATCCCACTCGAGGACAACCCATTCTGTTGAAGCTGCAACTTGTACACCTTGGAATTCTTGTCACTGGCCACTTTCTTGATCAGTAATACTACTTTTATCCCCAGTAGCAGGCCAAGCTTAGCTTAAAGTCTCTACCTTGTAGATTTCCTTATTTAGAGACTTGTTTTAATTCTGACACTATTAAATTTTAGCTAATTCTGGAGACTCTTCCTGACATCATGTATCCA
Organism: Spilogale gracilis; assembly: GCA_004023965.1. NCBI lineage: Eukaryota > Metazoa > Chordata > Mammalia > Carnivora > Mephitidae > Spilogale > Spilogale gracilis. The sequence continues at coordinate 55,964 of PITA01008642.1, read as the reverse complement.
TGATTTTTCTCCTGTTTCTATGTAGGAAGTGCATCCTCCTCTATAGGCCCATTGATAAAGTTTTTCAAGACTCTGAGTCCTCTTTTCCTTCTCTCTCTCTAACTCTTCCTATGAGGCAAACTCATCCATATCCACTGATGATTATTAAAAATGGTATGACCTTGGGGCCTGGGTGGCTCAGCTGGTTAAGCAACTGCCTTCTGCTCAGGTCATGATCCCGGAGACTCGGGATCGAGTCCCACATCGGGCTTCCTGCTCGGCGGGAAGCCTGCTTCTCCCTCTCTCATTCTCCCTGCTTGTGTTCCCTCTCTAGCTGTGTTTCTCTCTGTCAAATAAATAAATAAAATCTTAAAAAAAATAAAATAAAAATGGTATGACCTCATTCCAAATCTCTGAGATTCAAACCAGTGCATCCAATGTCCTACTTAACACCTCTCCTTTCAAGTTTCAGGGACACCTCAGTTCAAAATGTCCAAGTCTGACTTTATGCTTTTCTCTCCAATATCTGATCCTCTTTCACTGTTCCTTACTTTGGTTAGTAGCTTCACTCAGTTGGACATGATAGACACCCAAGACTCAATCTTTGTCACCTCTATCTCTCTTACTCTTTATAGCCAATCCAGCAAACAAGCCCAGTTGATTTTTCCCTCCTATCCCCATCCCCTCCCATCCATCTCTTCTGGCACCACCTGATCCAAGCTACAATTGTTACCAGCTTAGATGATTAGACTAGTCTCCTGAAAGTCCTCTTTGAGTCCAGTCTGTCTGCCTCCACCATCTATACAGAGTAATTACAAAATGAGAATTGGGGTATAGAGTGCCTCTCTAAGTAACCTGCATGGGCTACTCATTGTTCTGAACCTAAAGATACACAAATTAAATGACATGGCTTTCAAGGGTGATTTGACACCTTAGCTATGCTTTCAGGCACTCTCTCCCTCACTCCTTGTAGTTTAGCCACACTAACCCTATTTCTGTGCCTTGAATGTGTCATAATAGCTTTGACACAGGGCCTTCCCACAGTCCTGTCTGAAACTGTCTGAAACATTGTTTTCTTCTTCTGCATACTTCAAAGTTCAGGTCAAACTTCATTTCCTGAGGGAGGCCAGGTAGAAATGCCTTTCTGCCCACATCAGAGTACAGGCCAAAGGAGGGCTCCAGGGCAGGAAAGGAAAGCATTTGTAGAGCTTTGTTTTCTTATTCTTCCCTACATCTGTTTTATATATTGGCAGCTTGGTAGCTGTAATTTCCAAAACTCCCCGCATTTCCTCATATCCCCACAGGTCATAGCTGCCTACCTGGGAAACACAGGTCTGTGGTTCTACATCATGGCCAAATTCCAGTTGACAACTGACTCAGCTTTGAGATATAAATGGGGAAAAAGCATCCTTTCCTCATACCCATTGATCTTGAGATCAAGGAGTTGTTATTCTTATAGGCACAAAGAAGTAAATACCAAGAATTTTCCTTTTTCAGCCCATGTGGACACAGACCTCCAACAGTTCAAGATTGGTTCTAAATTTAGAATTGTTAAAGTTAGAGTGTTTGCTTAGCCTGATAAATACACTATTCTCCTGAGTCTAATATTTAGAGTCTACATATTTTTTCCCACTCAAAAATTGCCACAGGCTATGACTGCTGTTCAGCTTGGAAATTCTAATAGTAACTCTTAAAAACCCTCAAGTCATTCTGACTGACTCTCTTCACCCAAAGACCTAACCAATGTGTTTTACTTTAGCAAGACCGACTTACCATTTCCCTCATGCTGTTCTGTCAGCTCCTGGTTTTCTCCCCAGAATTTAGTAGTGAAACTGCCATTTATGGGAACACATTTTTGCTAATTGTGCCCCAATTTGGATGAGTCACAGGAGCCACATTGCTTCGTTGTGACTACACACTTGGCTGTCGCTGAACTGCCCCAAACAGGAAAATATAAATTGTAGCAATCTACGCCAGAAATGGGAGACTGGGCTAACTCCTTAGAGTTGATTGGATGTTAGCTTTTGGTCATTTAGGCTCCCCCATCCTGGAGTTTTTTTCCAGCTTCCTGGATATAGATAATCGACATCTAATGTTGTGTAAGTTTAAGGTATACAATGTGGTGATTTTATATAGGTACATAGTGCAAAATGATTACCATCTCACATAGCTACAGTTTTTGTGTGTGTGGTGAGAACTTTCAAGCTCTGCTCCATTAACAACTTTCAAATATACAGTACAGTACTGTTAGCTACAGTTACTGTGCTTCATTATATCCCCAGAACTTAATCATCCTAGATGTTTGTACCACTTGACTACCTTTACCCATTTCCCCCACACCCCACTCTTCGCATCTGAATAATTCTGAATTCCTTGGCAGTTTATAGGTCTCTATTTCTTAGGGTCAGTTATTGGAGCTTTATTAGTGTCTTTGGTGATGTCCTGTTTACCTCGTTTTTCATGATCCTTGCTTCTTTGCATCTGAATAAGTGGTCTCCTCCTCCAGACATTACAGATTCACGTTGGCAGGGATAGTTCTTCACCAATCAGCTCAACTTGGAGTTCTGAATGGGTCAGCTGGTAACATCCTTGGGAAGGTGGGGCTTACTTTTGGGGTCTCTATTTTGGAGCCTATGCTCCCAGGACAGGGGGAGCACTGCTGAATGGGTTCTGCTGTTGACTGGGCTCCCTATTCTAGCAAGAGCACCAAGCTTCCTGATCAGGCAGGACTGCTGGCTGTGCTCCATTGCCAAGAGCCACCTGCATGGTCAATTAGGTGATTTCCCTCTGCAAGGCACGGAACACCCACCCTCCTACAAAGTGTGAGGAGTTTGCATGGGGCAGCAATTTCTCCACCTTGCTTGTTTGCTATTCTTTGTACGGAATTCTTGACATTTAAAAACCATGTCTGGTATATAGCAAAATGCTTTTGTCTCTAGTTACCATCATTAAAAATAGCTTAATCTTAGATATACTGCAGCTCTGTGGAGGAGATCGTCAAGGCTCTTAAATGGTTAAATAAAGGGCTTAATATAAGAAATAAAACTGTACTAACAAGAACATTGATATGCACAGAAAAGATCCATAAGTAAAGAGTTCTGCACCCAGTCATAGAAAAGAGGCTTAAGCAAGTGCTTTTACCTTTGCAAAATAAGTTATCTTTCTCTTTGACACCAAACAAACTAACTTCTGGTCATTATGTTTATGGTGTAGCTAAAACTTTGTGCACAGCTCATCCAAGACTTTCAATTGCCTTCTTGTTTGTAAGACCTGCTTAAAAAACACCATATCATTTATATGCAAGTCTATTCCTTTCTTTATTCTCACTTTTGCAATCTGCTTATGGCACTCCTTTTAGACCATAAAATTAATAGAAAAATAATAATACCTGCATAGTTACACTCTGATTAAGCTATATCAATATACTTAAGAGTTTAAATGTAGTTACTTAAAGTTTCCATGACCACTCGTTCACTGTTCACCTGCGTGACCACTCTCTGCCTTGCACAGCCAGGGGATAAAACACTCCATTGAGATAAGATCAGACAAAACCAACTGTTGCCTAAAGTTAGATTGATGTGACTGCCAGTGGACCACAGTCTGTTTCTGCCCACAGTTGTTTGTTCCACAGATTAGGGATGTTCTGCTCTAAGTTTATGGCACCTAAACGGTGCCAATGCCATGAAAAAATTTATGATTGGAAACTTAAAAGAAATCTGTATAATCTCTTACAAAACTCTTTAATTATATAACCTTCCTTTGAAATGATCTGTAACCACGAGCTTTAAATAAAGAGCCCTGAAGACATAGTTTTCAGGAGATCCCCACACCACGCTTCGAGTCTGGTCTCCTCATTCGGAATCGCCGATGCTGTCCCCACCATCTGGACCCTGACTGTTGCTGGGACTGGCTTCCAGAACTCCATGACCAGGTGAGGCCACTAGCTGGGCTCTGCAGTCACCTCTTGTCAGAGGAGGTCACCTGCTGTGTTTCTGGCAGGGTGCTTCTCCTGGTTGGACTCCTTCATTGGCCATGACTACAGGTTTCATTCTGCAATTACTCCCTGTGGGATGGAGTCTCCGGTTGTAATCCCCAACCATATGGTTCTGCTGGGCAGACTCTGTTTTTGCAGGGCAGTAGTCAGGCAGACTTTGATTTTTCTCTGTGATTAGGCATGGATGCAGGCTGTGTCCCAAAGTTGGGCTAAGCTGTAGGCTGGGCTTCATGATCACGTAGACCATTGGATGTGCTCTGTTGCTGATCAGGTTCACTGGCTGGACTTTCTGGTCAGGAGGGGCCTCCAGTTGTATCTTGTACTTGGGTGGGGCTAGAGACTTTGCTCCATGGTTCAGTGGGGTCACTTTCCACGCTTTTTTGTTGGGAGGGACCACAGAGAATGCTTTGTGATTGGACTATATTGCTGGCTAGGCTGTGGTTGGGTGGTACTGTAGGCTGTTTTGTCCTGACAGTTGGGCTTTGAGGCTGTCCACTGTCACTGTGAAGGCTTCCTGGTTATGCTGAGCTAGAAGCTATACTTCACTGTTGGGCAGGACTGCTGTCTTCATTTCCTTCTTGGCCATGCTATAGGATGGGCTCTGCAGCTGCTCAGATTCCCTGGTCAGGTGAGGCTACACTCAGTAGTTGGGCAGGGCTTCAAATTTGCTTTCCTGCCTGTGTGGGTCTGAACCAGGCAGAACTGCCCACTGTGGTCCCTGGTCATACAGGGCCACCAGGTCAACTCTGTAGATGGGCAGAGTTGCTGGCTGGAATCGGTGCTCCAGCACAGCTGGGAGGAGGAATGTGGTCTTGCCAAGATCTGAGTACTGATAACTGTAAGCCTTGATCCCCCTCTCCATTTCTGTCTGATTCTCAGTGGCCAAGCCCTGCAGATCTCCCTACTTGAGCCTCGTCAGAAGCATTCTATAAAGCTGGGGAAGCAGATGTCTGCCTTGAGCTCTCTTTTACCCAGTAGAGAAACTGTAGGCCCAGGAGACCCTCTTGGTGTGGCACTGTGCTGGTCTGGAGGAATGACAATGTGGTCAGAGCGTAGCTGCTTCTCTTGCTCTTCTAATGCTATCCTTCTCAGTCCCTCTGATCCAAAGGGGTGCTTCAGCCTCATGCCTGGGTTCTAGGATTTTCACAAAAGTGTCTTGTCTATGGATAGTTGCTTGTTAGTTGCCTTGTGAGGGGGATGAAAGTTGGGATCGACCTGTATTGCTGCCTTGATAACATCACTCCTTTTTTCCTTCCCTTCTCCCCCCTTAGGATTTATTTATTTTTAGAGGGAGAGAGGGCACAGGCACATGGTGAGTGGGGTGGCAGGCACAGAGGAAGAGGGAGAATTTTAAGCAGGCTTCTGAGATCATGACCTGAGCCAAAACCAAGAGTCAGATGCTCAACCAACTGAGCCACCCAGGTGCCCCTCGCTTTTTCCTTCTTAATGAGAATATTCTGTTAACAAGAATTTAACCATCCCAAGAGTCTCGGCAGGGTTTGAATGGGATGGAAATTTTAGTGTCCACTCAATGTAGCCTCTCATCATCTACGGATCATTCTACATGTGGTGGTCAATTAGTTGCTTGGTTCACTGCTTCTGTAGTGCTTAAAGCATAAATTCAAATTAAATATATTTCCATTGTACAAGTGAAGTTATATCTTTTTGTTATATACCCCTTCATTCTCTTTCTTTTGAAGCAAATGATAGGTCTGTAGGTATCTGTAGTACATACATATTGTGTGAAAGATGAAATGCAGTGGTTGCAAGAAGTAAAACTTTTTGGGGCACAGTTGATTGGGATAAACCTCAAGCTTGCTTGTGTATAGATACTAAAGCACTGAGGCCAGGTTTTCTCACAAGCCCACACAGATATTCCTGCATCTTGGCACTGCACAATACATGGCCTTGTGCATGGAAGGGGATTATTGGCTTCTTTGGATCAATGGCAGTTTTTTTCAGGGAGGCACCTATAGTCTAGAGCTTGAATCCATAGACCGTATTCAAAGTCAGCCTGAAAAGATGTTACTGGATTGGAGAAAAGAACCTTTCCTAATTAAAATGTTAAAATACCAAGAGTTGGCATAAGAAAGGAGGGAATTATGGTGGCATAGTTTCAAGACTGGCTTTTCTGCTTGCCAGGTAATCATACACAGGTAAGAGTAATATAAATATGCTTTTCCTGAAAGGTAAGATACAGTTACCAATGCCAAGGCAGAAAACAAGACAGGGATTGTTGCGACAAATAAATAAATATAGGTAATATCAGCACCGCTAAAACTAGAGATCATGCCAAGCTTCAGGTTATAGGGATGACTTTACATAAGGCCGGAAAGGGTGTATTATTACTTTAGATTCAAGTTCTGAGCACAATTTTTCAAAGCTAGAAATAACATCCTTTGCAGAATTAAAGTTCAACTTGGCAGTGAAGTCACTGTGTTTTCATGCTGATTCACCCAGAACATGCCAAAGAAAGTACCAGTAAAAATGTTCATGAAGTTTTTGATAAAGCAGAAGATGGAACGATTGGTTTCTGAGGCTTTTCTGAATGATTTCTCTAACTTCTTCTTGAATGTTCTGAATGATTTCTCTAACTTCTTCTTGAATTTGAATGGCTCTGAAGGTCAGGATAGACCAGTTACAGCTTTTCCAGGAAATGAGTAATAGCAGGACCAGGGGACTCATTTCTAGAAGCCAGGAGGAACGTTTCATCCACAACCTGTAGGTGGGGTTTTCCCTCACAAAAATCTTCAGGGAGTTACAGAGGCGTGTGCAAACTTGAAATGGGAATAGCCAACCTATCCAATCTCTATGGAGATTCTGCCAATTCTCTTAGCCCTTGCTTTGGTTTTCCCCACCCAGCGTGACTGGTCCTTTCCTTTCCTTCTCATTCTTCTCTTATTTTCAGTTCATTGTCCAACATTCCTTCCTGCAAAATCCAAATCTTAATACATAGCCATGCAAAAACCTGGGAATTTTTGAATAAGCATCATTTAGAATTCTCTCTTCCTGGAAGACAAGAAAGGAGACTACTGCCAAATGCTGTTTGTAAGACTCCCACCCAAGTTACAGCCATGAAGGGCTCATAAGACTCATTGCTGGGTGAGGGAAGCATTCATAATTCTTTTGAAATTTGTGTTCTGTAGAGAGAGAAATTTCAAGTTTTAGTGTTAAAATGCAGTTCAGTGGATTCATTTCCTTCCTTCCTTCACAAAAAATGTATCATGTACCTACCATATGTCAGTCATGGTGTTGGGAGATGTGATAGAAGACACAGTCACTGCCCATAAAGATTTTTATGGCATAGTGAAGAAGATAAGTAAGAAACACAATAATTACACTATAGTCCTGAAAAGACTATGAGAGATGTGTATTCAGTCAGTATGCTGTGCATAGTTCGGGAAGGTTACCAGGAGCTGGGGACCCAATTTCTGGAGTCCTAAGGATGAATAATAGTGAGGAGGGTGTGTGTGTGTGTGTGTGCACTTACACACATGCCCACACATGCACCAACATATACTTTTCTCATAGCATCCTGAACTTCTTTAGAACTCTCCTTCCAGTTCAGTGTTCCTCTTTCTCACAAGGTTGTGTTATACAATATTGATGATATCATTTTCAAGCAAAGCCTTGGGCTCAGGGGTCTCCATACAAGTGTAGAGTAAACTGATAACTCTTGCTCTCCTCAGAAAAAGGTGATGAGGCAGAAGTGAGATTACAAGGAGGGAAACTACTGGGATTTTTAAACTTCAGGAATTGCTGGTGTTGCTTAGTTTTAGAAAAGTCCAAGTTATCACCAATAGCCACTTCCTAAAGCTTATTACGTGGCAGTAGGATTCTGGAGACAGAAGAATGATGCAGGCCAGGCTTTCCTTAGCATATCCTTTCCTCTCTATAGTATCCCCAATTTTTCTTCTCCCTTCACCTGCTTTATTCCCAATGTTCAGGAAAGAATCAGTAGGTTCAATTCTTTGTGTTATGTTTTATTGCTTACCCCTCACAGGGACATACACATTTCAGTAAATCTGTCTTCATTCAAAAGTCTAAATCTGGGGGTGCCTGGGTGGCTCAGTAGGTTGAGGGTCTGACTCTTGATTTTGGCTCAGATCATGATCTCAGGGTTGTGAGATCGAGCCCTGTGTTGGGCTCTGTGCTGAGCATGGAGGTTGCTTGAGATTCTCTCTCTCCCTCTGCTCCTCTCCCCAGCTCAGGTTCTCTCTCTCTCTCTCTCTCTCTCTCTCTCAAAGAGTCTAAATCTATATTGGAATGTATTTGGAAATTAGGGGGTAGTTGGGAGGGAACCCTTATGTTTTCTTAAGACTTACCCTTGTACGCAAACACCTCTTCTGCCCATCTTACCCATTTCTTGAAAGAATGATCTTGACTCTCATGACACTAAGGGGTAAAGTAGAAACCTACACCACACACCTTCCAACTGCAGGTCAGATTCCATTAAGGTGAATTCTAATGGCTGTCCATATTCTTTAACTCTACTGGAATGTAGTTGTGTATAGTATTAGGCAAACTGGGTAAACTTAGCACTAGTTTAGAAATAGTTGATATAATGGGACGGATGATCTCAAAAGTCTCCAACTCTAAAGTTCTGTGAATTCTGTGAATTCTATCCCTATTAACTTCTACTTGTGACTTGGGGATAAGATTAGGAAAACAGGATAAAAAGCGAAGTTTGTCCAACTAATTTTCTGTGATAAAGTAATACATGATAATCTTATAAAGTCTACCATATAATGAACATATAAAATGTGAACTGAATTTCCCTGCCACCCTTGGTTTCTCTACCCAGAGTCAAACACTGTTAATATCTCTTGTAGGTCTGCTCAGATATTTTCTATGCTTACACAGACTCTTAGTCTTTTTAAGGTAAGAATTTTTCCATTATGTAGTATTGCTGGAAACAGACACAATGAACAATATATTTTATATTTTAATGTATTTAACTTATTATTCTTTCTGTTTCTCCTGTTAAAATTCATTTTCTTAAAATGATTTTCTTAAAATACACATAAATATAAGAAGCATAATATTCTTGGGACATTTACATAAACTGAAGAATTTTTGGAACATTTGATTTTTACTGGGAGTTGAGTTCTCAAAACACATTAAGGGTGCCTGGGTGACTCAGAGGGTTAAGCCTATTGCCTTTGGTTCAGGTCATGATCTCAAGGTCCTGGGCTTGAGTCCCACCCACATTGGGTTCTCTGCTCGGCGGGGAGCCTGCTTCCCCCTCTTTCTCTGCCTGCCTCTCTGCCTATTTGTGATCTCTCTCTCTGTCAAATAAATACAATCTTTTTAAAAAACCCACACACATCGGGGGTGCCTGGGTGGCTCAGTTGGTTACCTGACTACCTTTGCCTCAGGTCATGATCCCGGAGACCCGGGGTCAAGCCCCACATTGGGCTCCCTGCCAGGCAGGAAGCCGGCTTCTCCCTCTCTCACTCCCCCTGCTTGTGTTCCCTCTCTAGCTGTGTTTCTCTCTGTCAAATAAATAAATAAATAAAATCTTAAAAAAAAACAACCCCACACACGTTAACCTCAGATATATTTACACTAAATTAAAAGTGAGAGAAGTCATGACAAGCTTGTATTTTTTAAAAGATTTTATTTATTTATTTATTTGACACACACACAGAGTGAGAGAGATCACAAATTTGCAGAGAGGCAGGCAGAGAAAGAGGGGGAAAGCAGGCTCTCCGCTAAGCAGAGAGGCTGATGTGGGGCTTGATCCCAGGACCCTGAGATCATGACCTGAGCCAAAGGCAGAGACTTAACTCTCTGAACCACCCAGGCGCCCCAAGCTTGTATTTTTAATCTGTCTTCAGAAAAAAATCACACATCAGGTGGTTTGTGTTCAGTGATGGTTTCATTAATGGATCCATCTTACTTTACAAAATATATAGTTTCAAAAATTATATCAGAGTGCTTGATGTGCCTTCTTGAAATTATATGACTTATTAGGAACTTCCTGACACGATGTTGAAGAAACCACCCTGGCTCTACTCTGTGTCTTATCAATGACATATTAGATAACACTGGGAAAACATTACAGCATAGTTAATAGCAACTATCAGGTAATATTTGTGTGATTTTTGTTTTGTTGATTTTTAAAGAGAGGAATCCCAGGGAAGTGATTGTTCAGCTTCCTGAAATGCCTTCTAACAAGATGTTTTTAGCTTTGTGGAAAGCCTAGACTCTAAGCTCTTTTTTTTTTTTTTGGAAAGTTTTATTTTGTTTTATTTTTTGATGTAGTGTTCCAGGATTCATTGTTTGCGTATAACACCCAGTGCTCCATGCAATCCATATCCTCTTACCCCTACCATGGGGCTCATCCATCCCCTCACCTCCTTCCCCTCTAAAACCCTGTTTGTTTCTCCCAGTCCACAGTTTCTCCAAGCTCTTTATTGTTACTAAATGCTAAACTCCATACCTCAGCCAGACCTCTTGCTGCATCAATCGATCCTATTAGCCAGATAGTTGCTAGATTTCCACTTCAACCTGAAATGACTCAGCCAGAGACCAGAATGGGGCATTTTGAGATGTAAAACCCAACCCCGGCATCAAGTTTTTATATCAGCAATAGGGTATGTCCCTGAACATAGTGTGAAACAGTTTGTTCTAATGAACAGTGGTTTGTTGCTTCGCCTTTCAAAAACACATACAGACGAGATCGGGCGCGTTCAGGGTGGTATGGAATCATTTAATGGATTTTTTTCCACGTGATGGTTTTTTATATGCTAATGAAACATGTAAAGTGTGACTTTAAATAGCATAAGGGCCTAAGTAACACTAATACAGTAAGAGTGGAAAATTCTCTTCTAAGTTCTAATCCTTATGGTGCATTTAAAAGTTAGTACAACCAAGTTGTCCTGGGCAATAGCTCATTTCAGTCATTTCAACATCAAAGGAATCCTATAATAATGACTAACTGTAGCAAAAGTGTATTAGGGTATGGATCGGCAAATTATACCCATGGGCCAAACCTGGTCAGTTGCCTTTTTTTGAAAATAAAGTTTTATTGGAACCTAAAAAAAAAACCATACAGATGACAAGGGACAGAGTGGGTGCAATTGCGCTGATGCGCATGGGACTGTTGGCTGAGATGGGGGTTTTCCTGAACCTACATCCTCTAGATGGCTCCAGATGGATAGAAAATTTGGAACTTCTCTTTTCAGCATCAACAGGCAGATGATCAGTATTTATTGAAACATGGGACACAAGAGCAGCCCTTGAACATTATGTGGCGAGAGCTGCTTTCGTTTGTTCCCAGGACGATGCAGAGTGAAAGTTCCACAAAAGATCCAGATTAGATGTGTGTAGACACTGAGCAGCTAGAGCTGAAAACCTTATGTAAATACCTCTCTGGGAGATGCAAAAGGAGAAAGGAGGTAGGGAAAGAGAGTGGATTAAGGGGAGCTTAATGAAAGGTAGTGAAATTTTTGTGGGGTGTGGAGTGTCTTTAAAATTTCAAGTGATTGAAAATTTAGCATATTGAAATATGTAGGATGCAGGAAGATTACGGGCCAAATCAACAGTTGGGGAAAACTCAAAAGTAAAAGAGGAAAATTCATCTACAGCTTATTTTTTTTATAGACAAGGGAGTTTGACCTATACTGGCCTCCATAAGCATGCCTTATTAATGAAACAATAGTGTGTTAAGAAGCAAAATGACAAAATGGAAAGGATCACAGACAGAAATCTAGGTACTAAGCACTAGATAATTAAATTGGCATATGCTTATTCTGAAGAAAATCTGGAATCATGGTAGGGTAGACTGTTTCATTGACCGTCTCCCATGAAACACACCTCACAGTATTCAGAAGAAGCCCTTGCGTAGTTTTCTTCCAAACTAATGAAGGTTTGGCCATCTGATTGGCTTTGGCTTTGGCCAATGGAATATCAGCAAGCAAGATGACATAGAGCCTCGATAAACGCTCTATGCTGGAACTTGTCGTTTTGGAATACTCCCTCTTGGAAACATTGTTGTAAAGATTCTTGGACTAGACTATGAAATGAAGAGAGGACACAAAGAGAGAGCTCATAGATGGTGAGAGGCCACTTTACATATTATTGCCCCAGCCAAACTCCCAGCTGAATGCATGTCCTTGAGTGACCTCAGCTATGCTACTTATAGCAAAAGAACTTTCCAGTTGCTACCAGAGATATAAAAATAATGAATTGTCATTTCCAGACATTAAGTTTTGATGGTTTGTTACATAATGATAGATATCTGAAACAAATAGTCATATAAATGCCCTCATTTATCAAAGAGGAAGCTGGGACAGAAAATGGCCAAAGGGGTTGCCCAAAGTCTTAGAACTCGTCAGTGGAAGAATGGGGAATAGAACTCAGATCCTTTGATAGCCAAATCAGTGCTTCCTCCTGCACATGACCCAAAACACTCCTATTAACATCTAACCCTTAGTGAAGGATGTCTGTATGACAGGCACTATGGGAAGCATTCACATCCAGGTACTACTATTATCCCAATTTTATAAGCCAGGAAACCAAAGCTTAGAGAATATTTTGCCTGAAATCACACAGCAGATAAATAATAGATCTGTGTTTCTAATCCCACACTCCGGCTTTGCAAACTTGTCTGAAGCACTGTATTATAAGAATGATGAATTATAGGTTAAGTATGAGTAAAATAGGCAGCTTATACAACAACTTATTTAATCCATATCTGTCTCACTCACGACTCCTTTGAATTAAAAAAGAATTGGTCACCACTAACTACCATTGTTGAGGGTTAAACCAGCTGGCCCTTGATCCAGTTCAGAAGGTATGCACAGATATGGTCTGCCACTTTGGAGATTTGGAGACCAACATTAACATCTTGTCACTATTTAAATGTTTGGCAAAACTCTCTTTTTCTGTAGGTTCCTATATAACTTAAACCCATGGATTCTTTTTTTTTTGCAATAAAGGTATCCATATGGTATTTTCTCAGTTACATTTGAATGATTGATATGTTATTTAGCAAGAACTGCTTGCTTCATAAGGAGCCTTAAAAATGCATATCTTTTATGTTTGAAAAAATGTTTTTGACAACTGAAGTAAGTCATTTAAGTATATCTCTTCTGTAAAGCCTTTCTTGGCAAGTCCTGGTCCTTAATGGCTCACACCTTTATTCATTCTCCTTATTCAATATACATTAAAGCATTCTAGTGTGAATATACTAGACATAAAGGGTATACAGTTTAACAAACTAGAGCCCTACTTGAGAAGTTCAGAATAATAGCAGTATAATTTGATAAGTCCTATAACAAAGGTATAGGTTAAGCCCTCTCCATCATTCATTAAACTAGTTTTGGTTAAGTGCTGACATCATGTCAGATAGAAAGCTGGATGCCAAGTGAACCAATCAGACATAGCTCCCATCTTTAAGATCCCACAGTCCAATGGCGGGGTGGGGGGGGAGGCAGTTTGTAATTGGGTAAACACATTGAGAAAAGTGATTGGAACAAAATGAGCAGACTGCTGTCATACAAGAATGGTATGGGGAAAGAAAGCAGGGGATGGAGTATTGCTAATAGAGGAAGATCAGGGAGGACCTCTGACATGGTAACATTTAAACAGCCAGACATTCAAAGGAGGGGGAGGGGAGGAGATGCATCACAGAGGTTACTGAAAGTGCAAAGGTCCTGGGGTGGGGGCAGAACTTGACACATACTAGACATTAACAGCAGGATCCTATGACTGGATTATGGTGAGGTCAGGTATACTGGGACTGGGCAGGGCTAGAAAATGAGAAGAGCAGGTACCAGATCATGTAGGCCTTGAAAATCATGGTAAGAATTATATTCTTGGTGGGATGAACAGCTGTTGAGAGAGGGATGGTGTAATGCTGAGATCAAGAACTCTGGAGCCATGCTATCTAGGTTCATTTCTCACCACAACCATTTAGAGAATGTGTTCTCTTGGATAAGCATCTTAACCTTTTTATGCCTCATCTTGCTCATCCACAAAATGAGAAGAAGAATACTTATTGTTGTGAAGATGTAATGCATCAATAGCCATAAAGGGCTTAGAAATGTACTTGACATTAAGCATTCAATCTGTGTTAGCAGGTAAATAAGAAAGAGGCATGATCCGATTCATATATTTTTATGATCATTCTTTCCACAATGTGAAGTTGAAAAGAGGAACCTGAGAGAGAAATAGGAGAGAGACTGAGCTTTTCTATTTATCTAAATTGGGGACTGTGGAGGCTTGGACTCTTAACTGCTATGTTCTTGTGTTAGACCATATTGCCTCGCCGGCCATATGGGGTCACTTGACAGGTAGCTGGAAGGAGATCTTCTCAGCATGGTCAGAAATGGACCTGGGTTGAAGTAGAACAAGTAAGACTCAATATCCGTTAGAACAGTTGATAAAAACAGAAATATCTATGAGGTAGTCCATCATCCAGGTAGACAGGAGTAGTGTTGAGAATCAGAGTGATCACACACGAGACTAACTGAGTTCCTCACAGACAAGCTGAGAGAATTCAGTAGAAGACAAGTTAGTTCAAGAATTTCTGAGTGTGTACCGTGTGTATGCCACAGTTGGACGAACAGGTGGTATAATGGGATATGGCATTCACTTGATGTTCAGGAGAATCATCTTCCAGGTAGAAAACAGGAGTTTATCCCAAGGGCACTAACCTCTTGGGTGAGAAGTCCAGACAGAGGCTCAATTCTAAACAACCAGCAATGACAATTTTACCCATGCTGAAGTGTGACTTTCTTAAGAGTTGGGAAATGGCCATAGTGGCCAAACTGTGGAAAGAGCCAAGGTGCCCTTCAACAGAGGAATGGATAAAGAAGATATGGTCTATATATACAATGGAATATTATGTCTCCATCAGAAAAGATGAATACCCAACTTTTGTAGCAACATGGATGGGATTGGAGGAGTTTATGCTGAGTGAAATAAGCCAAGCAGAGAAAGTCAAGTATCATACGGTTTCACTTACTTGTGGAGCATAAGGAGTAACATGGAGGACAGTAGGAGAAGGAAAGGAAATGTGAACTGAGGTAAATCAGAGAGGGAGATGATGCATGAGAGACTTTGGACTCTGAGAAACAAACTAAGAAATTGGAAGGGAGGGGGTTGAGGGATGAGTGAGCCTGGTGGTGGGTATTGAGGGCACATATTGCATGGAGCACTGGGTGTGGTGCATAAACAATGAATCTTGGAACACTGAAAAAATAAAATAAATTATTATTTAAAAAAAGAGTTGGGAAATTATCTTATTTGCATTTAAAAAATAAGAGCTCTATTGAGATACAATTTGTATGCCATGAAGTTCAATGTTTTAAAGTACAAAATTCAGGTTTTTTATGGTTGTATGGACTCATATGATGTGTGCCATTTTGTGTCTGGCTTTTTTCACCTAGCATAACGTTTTCAAGATTCATTAATGTTGTAGTAGGCATCAGTACTTTATTCCTTTCTATGGCCAAATAACAGTATACTGTATTTTTATGCCACATTTTCTATATCCATTATTCAGTTTATGGATATTCAGGTTTTTTTCCCATTTTGGACTTTATGAATAATGCTGCTATGAACATTCATATACAAGTTTTTGTGATGACATATGCTTTCTCTTTGCTTAAGGATATATCTCAGAGTAGAATGTTTGGGTCATCTGGTAACTATTTATTTATTTATCTATTTATTTAAAAGGTTTTATTTATTTATTTGACAGAGAGAAACACAGCTAGAGAGGGAACACAAGCAGGGGGAGTGAGGGAGGGAGAAGCAGGCTTCCTGCTGAGCAGGGAGCCCGATGTGGGGCTCAGTCCCGGGACTCTGGGATCCTGACCTGAGCTGAAGGCACCCAGGTGCCCCGAGGTAACTACATATTTGATTATTAAAGAACGTCTAAACTATTTCCCCAAGGGCCTGCACCATTTTACATTCTATTAGTGTGTAAAAGTTCCATTTTCTCCATATCCTTGTCAACACTTAATCTTGTCCATCTTTTTTCATTATAGCAATCCTAGTGAGTGTGAAGTAGTATCTCACTGTGGTGTTTTTTTTTTCCTCAAAAACCTTCGCATCACTTCATTCAACCTTTATCCAAAAATGTAAAAAATATTAAAAATGTGTAGTCCTGAACTTCAGATGCCGACTTCCAATCTCATAAGGAAGTGGGGAAAAGAGGGTCAGGATAGAAATTCAGAGTTCCTCCCACCTCAAGGAGGCTAGGGCTTATGCCCCTAGCATCTTGGCAGGCAGGATGGGACACAACTCAGCTTCCTCCTCCTCACTCCCTTCTTTACTCTTTTCTTCCTCAGAAACATCATTGCTTGTAGTAACAATCTGGTGCTATCCTCTGATTTGCGCAGGGCCAGAACCTGACTGCAGACAGAAGGTTACAGGTGGCTGGAGGTGGATTTTCCTCCAAACTGAGCATGAGTTGGCAGGACCACTTGAGTTTGGCCACAGGGACTGCAATCTCCTGGTGGTCATGGTTCCTGGTCATGACTTCTATCACATTACACTCCTCTTTGGCCCCCTCAGTGAGGCAGAGAGCACGGTCAAAGCCAGCAAGTATTCCACATCACCCTCTTCCTCTACCTTGAAGGTGAAAGAGCAGGTGTGGCTGGAGACCTCACAGCAGCAGGAAAAACTGTCCACAGTGACCAGAGTGGGGACTCGCAGACCACCCCCTACCAATTCTCCTGGCTGTACTATAGTCTCACTGTGGTTTTGATTTACAGTTCCCTGATGACTAATGATGGTAAGAATGTGCTTGTTGGCTGTTTGTATATCTTCTTTGGAGAAATGTCTATTCAACCATTTACCTCTGTTTTAATTCATTTAATTGGTTTTGTGTGTTAAATTGTAATTGTTCTTTATTTACTCTGGGCACAAGTCCCTATCAGATATATTATTTGCAAATATTTTTTCCCCTTATGTAAGTTGTCTTTTCGTTTTCTTAATAGCATCTGTTGAAGCACAAAAGTTTTTAATTTTGGTGAAGTTTAATTATTTTTCTTTAACTGCTTATGCTTTTAGTCTGATATCTAAGAAGATTTTGCCTTAGTCAAGGTTTTACTCCTTTATTTTCTTCTAAGAGTTTTATAGTTTTTGTTCTCACATTTAGGCCATTGATCCCTTTTGAATGGGTCAAACCTGATTTTTTTTTTTTTTTTAGTATGTGGATATCTAGTTCACTAAGCACTATTTGTTGAAAAGACTATTCTCTCTCATTGAATTGTCTTGGCACTCTTGTCAAAAATCAGTTAACCATGAAATCTTACTCATCTATGATTTCTAATATACAAGTTAGAGCTCTGACTTTGCAATTTCCTAGTTGGAATTTGGACTTCCATCATATTTAACCTGACTTGATCTTTTAAGTCTTCCACTAGTGTACTATGCTGATCCTTTATACCACCAAGCTCTGGGACTCCCCACATTTGCTCCTCTCCAGCCCCAAAGTTTTATGTCTGTCTCTGGTGTGTATGTGGACAAAAGGAACAGAGGTAGATGAACTCTGGTGGTGTATTAAGGTTTCAATATAGTTTTCAAGTATAGCAAAACGATAGAGGGCTAAATAGGAAATATGTACACCATGAGTGATAATTGGAGACTTCACTAATCCATGTTTAATAATTGTGGCAGTAGCATCTTTGTTGAGAGACGAATTTTTTGCTCTGAGTCCAATAACTTGGAACAAAGAGAGGCCCAAAGGGGCTGGCCCACCAGGGAACAACAAGAAGTGCAGGCACGGAAATAAAGCCCCGAGTCTGAGTGAACTCTCAATTTTATTTTTGTAGAAAGTGCAGTATGTAGATGCAAAGAAAAAACAATTCAAGAAAGCAATCATGTGAGGGGAAGCAAGGAACTGTGTACATGACTATCAGTATAGGTCCTAGTGAGGCATTAATTAGGGGCTACAGGAGATGGGAAGGCCAACCTCAGTAGGCCCAACTGTCTTCTTTGCCATTGTTGCTGTTTTGGGCATGTACTGTTTGCAGTAAGGAATGATGGGGAAATGGTTGGCCAACCATTTGCAAAAGCCAACCATTTGCATATAGCTTTTGTTATATATGTGTGTTCCTGTTATCATTGTTTCTTTTACCCACTGAAGTCTTGCTCTCCCACAAATAATGGCTAGAAAAAATAGAATATCAACAAGGACATGGAAGATATGAACAACACTATAAACCAGTTAGAAAAAGCATCTTTAATGGCCAAAATTAACAAGACAGAAAACAACAAGTGTTGGAGAGGCTGCGGAGAAAGGGGAACCCTCTTACACTGTTGGTGGGAATGTAAACTGGTGCAGCTGCTTTGGAAAACAGTGTGGAGATTCCTTAAAAAATTGAAAATAGAGCTACCCTATGACCCTGCAATTGCAATACCGGGCATTTACCCCAAAGATACGGAAGTAGTGAAAAGAAGGGCCATATGCACCCCAATGTTTATCGCAGCAATGGCCACAATCGCCAAACTGTGGAAAGAGCCAAGGTGCCCATCAACAGATGAATGGATAAAGAAGATGTGGTACATATATACTATGCCTCCATCAGAAAGGATGAATATCCAACTTTTGTAGCAACATGGACTGGATTGGAAGAGATTATGCTGAGTGAAATAAGCCAAGAAGAGAAAGTCAAGTATCACATGGTTTCACTTACTTGTGGTGCATGAGGGGCAAACTGGAGGACAGTGGGAGAAGGAAAGCAAATGGGAACTAGGGTAATCTAGGGAGGGAAACGAAACAACAGAGACCTTGTACACAGAAACAAACTGAGGGACTTGGAGGGAGGGGGTGGAGGGATGGGAGAGCCTGGTGGTGGGTACTGGGGACACCTAAAGCGTGGAGCACTGGGTGTGGGGAATGGGGAATGAATCTTGGAACACGGGGAAAAAAATTTTAGTAACAATAAAAAAAAAAAGAAAAAGCATCTTTAGATCACTCCATGCAATGACAGTAGAATGCCCATTCTTTTGAAGTGTACACAGAACACCCTCCAAGATAGACCATATGCAGGGTCATATAAAGATTCAATAAATTTAAAAGGATTGAAGTCATACAAAGCATGTTCTCAGCATAAAGTAATGAAATTAGAAACCAACAACAAAAATAATTTGTGAAACTCACAAATATGTGGAAATGAAGTAACATACTTCTAAATAACAAATGGATCAAAGGATAAATCACAAAGGAAATCATAAAATACTTTGAGATGAAAGAAAGTGAAGACACAATATACCAAAACTTATACAATGAGTGAAAGACTGATTAAAGAGAAATTTATAGCTCTGAACACCTATGTAAAAATGATCTCAGATCAGTAACCTAAGCTTCCACCTTAAGGAACTAGAAAAAAAAAGAGTGAATTAAACCCAAAGCAAGGAAAGCAAGGAAATAATAAAGATTAGAGCCATTAATGAAATAGAAAATATAAAACCAATAAAGAAAATGAGCAACGCTAAAAGTTGGTTGTTAAAAAAAAGATCAACAAAATGGACAAGCTTTTAACCAGACTGATCAAGGGAAGAAGAGAGAAGACTCAAATTACTAAACCAGGTATGAAGGAGGGAATGCTACTTCCAACCACCCCAAAATAAAAAAGATTATGAACAAATATTATGAACAACTGTATTCCAACAAATTAGATAGCATACATGAAATGGAAAAATTCCTAGAAAGACACAAATTACCAACACTGATTCAAGAAGAAATGGAAAAATCTGAGTAGAGGTGTCATAAGTAAAGAGATCAATTTAGTAGTTTTAAAATTTTATGCAAAGAAAACCCCATTCCAAGATAAATTTGCATTGTATTCTACAAAAAATCTAAAGAGTTAAACTCTTCCAAAAAGTAGAAGAGGAGGGAACAATATCCAAATTTTTTTATTAGGCTAAATTTAACCTGATACCAAAACCAAAGATATGACAATAAAACTAACAGGCCACTATCCCTTATGAATACAGACACAAAAATCCTTAATAAAATAGCAGCTAACTGGATCCAGCAACATATAAAAAGGATTCGATACCATGATCAAGTGGGACTTATCCCAGAAATACAAGGTTGCTTTAACATCAATCAATGTAATGTAACATATTGATTAAATAATGGACAAAAGCCACATGATCATTTCAGTAAATGCGGAAAAAGCATTGGATAAAATACATCTCTTCATGATAACAAGTTTCAACAAACTAGAAGTAGAAGGGAACTTCCTCTTTCTCATAAAGGGCATTCTTAAAAATTTGCAGCTAACATCATACTTAATACTGAATGCTTTCTCCCTAAGCTCAGAAACAAAACAAAGATATCTACTCTTCCTACTTCCTTTCAACATTGTACTTGAGAGTCTAGTCATGGCAATTCGATAAGACAAAAAAATAAAAGTCATCTAGATTAGAAAAGAAGAACTAAAACCATTTTGATTTTTACATGAACTGATCTTGTATATATAAAATCCTAAGGAATACATACACAAAAAATATTAGAATAAAGAAGTTCAGTAAGGTTGCCAGGTACAATTTATACATAAAGTAATTATATTTTTATACGTTAACAATGAACCAAAAGAATATTGAAAAGAATTAAATACTTGGGAATAAATTTAACAAAAATATTGCAAAATTTACACTAAAAGCTATAAAACACTATTGAAGGAAAGGAAAGAAAATATAAATAAATGGAAAGTCATCCTGTATTAATAATTCAAAAGGCTTAATATTGTTATGTGGAGATAGTCCCCAAGTTGATCTATAGATTTAATGCAATCCCCATGAAAATCCAAGCTGGCTTCTTTGCAGAAATTTGTAAGTTAATCCTAAAATTCATTTGGAAATTCGAGGTCCTCATAAAAGTCTAAGTGATATTAAAAAAAAAGTTGACCTATTTTTTTCTGATTTCAAAACTTACCATAAAAATACAGTAATCAAAGCAGTGTAATACTTGCATGAAGACAAAGATAGAGATCAGTGGCATAGAATTGGAGTCCATAAATAAAGCCTCGCATTTATAGTCAATTGATTTTCAAGAAAGGTGACAAGTTAATTTCACAGGGAAAAAACAGTCTTCAACAAATGGTGATGAAACAACTGGATATCCACATGAAAAATAAAAAAGATATTAGACTACTACCTCACACCATATACAAAAATTAATTCAAAATGTATCATTAACTTAAATATAATAACTGAAACTACAGGGCACTTAGAAGAAATATAGGAGTAAGTCATCATGACATTGAGTTAGGCAAAGACTTCTTAGATATGACACCAAAACCATGAAAACAATAACAACAACAATGGATTAATTAGACTTCTTCAAAAGGAAACACTTTTATGGTTCGAAGAGCATGAGCAAGAAAGTGAAAAGACAATTCACTGAATTGGAGACAATATTTGCAAATCACATATCTGATGAGGGACTTGCACCTAGAATATATAAAGAACTTTTATAATTCGATGATAAAAGGATGTTCCAGTTTTTAAAAATGTGCACAGGGAAAATAGTTTTGATATTTCTGATACATATTTCCAATACACAATTCTCCAAGCAGATATTTCATGCACAAGGATCTGAGTACACATTTCTCCAAGAATGGCCAATCAGTATATGAAAAATGCTTAACATCATTCGACTTCAGGAAAATGCAAGTCAAAAGCACAGTGAGATACCAATTCACACCTATTGAGATGGCCATAATTAAACAGATGGACAAGAACAAGCGTTGGTGAAGATGTGGAGAAAGTGGGACCCTCATGTACTGCAGGTGGGATTATAAACTATTTCAACTGCTTTGGAAAATGTCTTGTACTTTTTCAAAGGGTTAAACTACAGCCCTGGTAATTCCACTCCACTTTATGCATTTATTTTCTTGAATAAATATAAAATGAATATCAGATCAGTAAGTACTTTATAAATATTGTCATTTTCCACGACAATCCTTTAAGGTGGATACTATCATTATCCTTACAACATATATGAGAAAACTGAGATCCAAGTTTAAGTAACTTGTCTGACTCCAGAGCCCATACTTTTAACCATAAACTTCCTTGTCTCCATATGAAAATAAATATTTGAAATATTTGTGTAATATAAAAATCCCTTTATACAAGACACAGTCTTCTTGACAGACTTCTTGAAAGATTTCCCCTTGTACATCATAATAAACCACTGTTAAAAAGCTAGCTATTTAATTTTATCTTAGAGAAAAACAAAGCTAACATTAAATAGTGCTTACTATGTGTCAGATACTTAAAATTTTGTTTAAATTATTACATAAACACTTGCAGGTAGATTCTGTTATTGTCCCCATTTTGTAGAGGTCTAGAGGAGTTAAGCAATTTGCCTAAGATTACACACCTAATAAGGGTCAGACCTGGGATATAAAGACATTGTCTATGTTTTTAACCACTATGAAGTATGTCTCTTGATAAAATATGTTGGGCTTAGAGGAGTACCAGTAATTTACACCCTTCTTTCTGAGCTGAGCTTACAGGACTCAAAGGATGAAATAAAAATATCAGCTTTGTTATTGCTAAAGCTGTTTGGAGAATGAAGCTTAGGTGGGTTATCCCTCTGTCATAGGCCTCTCCCATGGAAACCCAAAGCTCTCTGTAGGCAGATACTGGTGGTGGCAGGGTGGGGGGAGGAACAGAGTTGTACCTGCCCAGTTTTTTCTCCCAATCTCACCCACCAGGTAACTCTGAGCATAGGCTGAACAGAACCAGGAGTGTGACCACAGGCAATCAGGAGAGATGGGAAATATGTATCCTGCCTCCAGCCAAACTGTAGACAAGTTGTTCATATGTAAACTAAAATGTCTTTTAAAAATAGTGAGGCATCGCGCGCTTGGGTGGCTCAGTGGGTTAAGCCTCTGCCTTCAGCTCAGGTCATGATCTCAGGGTCCTGGGATCGAGGCCCGGTCGGGCTCTCTGCTCAGCAGGGAGCCTGTTTCCTCCAATCTCTCTGCCTGCCTCTCTGCCTACTTGTGATCTGTCAAATAAATAAATACAATCTTTAAAAAAAAATAGTGAGGCATGGCATTTGGGAAGCTTTCTTTACTTAGAACTGAAGCAATACAGTGATAAGAATCCTGGTTTAGGCATTAGGAGACCTGGAGGCTCAACCCAGCTCTGCCTCTGTGACCATGGGCATTACATTTCATTTCTCTGAGCCAGTAATTAATTACTCCATCCAAAATTCTAATAAAATATATTTCATGAGAACAGTTAAAAAAAAAAAAAAAACCAAAGCAGGGGCATCTGTGTGGCTCAGTCAGTTGGTGTCCAACTCCTGATTTCAGCTCAGCCCCTGATCTCTGGTGGTGGGATCGAGCCCCACATCCAGCTCCCCACAGGGTGGGAAGGCCGCTTGAGATTCTCTCTCTTCTCGCTCTGCTCCACCCCCCAACGTTTGAACACACACACACTCTATCTCAAATAAATAAATAATTCTTTTTTTAAAAAGATTTTTTATTTATTTGATAGAGAGAAACACAGCCAGAGAGGGAACACAAGCAGGGGGAGTGAGAGAGGGAGAAGCAGGCTTCCCGCCGAGCAGGGAACCCGATGTGGGGCTGGATCCCGGATCTCCGGGATCATGACCTGAGCCGAAGGCAGTCGCTTAACCAACTGAGCCACTCAGGCGCCCCTAAATAAATAATTCTTAAAAAAAACTCCAAACCCAAGCCAAAACAAAATGAAACTCTGCACTTCCAAAAACTTGAGAAAATTCTTTCTTAAGTAATTTCCTTCCTCTGGATTTATTTCTCTAAGCTTACCAACCTATGCCATTAATTTCTATTATCATATATTTTAAATGGAATTCATGGGGTCTTGGGTGTTTTTTCTTTCCTACTCCACTTCTTCCTTACACCCTGTTATTCTTCTTCCCATACTTTCTACTTGAAGAAACTATTCATGTTGTCTCTTAGCTTTACCTCATATTTATATATTCCAACCTCTTTCAACCTATACATTATCCAGTAAAACAACAATGGGAGGAGGAAGGAGGAAGGAGGGAAGGAAGGAAGGAAGGGAAGAAGGAAGGAAAGAAAGAAAAAAAGGAAAAAAATTAAAGATACCTTGCATTCCTTTTTAAAAAATGCTTTTTCTTCATTGTTTAAGTATAAGGTAAATTGCACTCATCATTTGTGTATATTTATTGTCTAATTATTTATTCAAAGCCTCTCTCTTGTCATCTAAGCTATAAACTCCATGAGGACAAAAATTACAATGGTTTGTTCAGTTTTTGCATACCTATACTTTGCCTGGTGCTGAGCATAAAAGTGAGTAGTTAAAAAAAAGTTCAATAATCATTTTAAAGAAACCCAAACTGTATGGATTTCTCACTATAGAAGAGTAATGATCTTGGGGCACCTGAGTGGCTCAGTTGGTTAAGCAACCAACTCTTGGTTTCAGCTCAGGTCATGATCTCACGGGTCATGGGATTGAGTCCCACATTGGGCTCTACCTTTGGCGGGGAGTTTGCTTGAGATTCACTCCCTATGCCCCTCCCGCAACTTGCTCTCTTTCTCTCAAATAAATAAATAGAGCTTTAAAAAAAGAATTGGGGAATTTAAAAAAAAAGTGATGATCTTCATCAGTTGTGAGAATATGATAATTTTTCTCACATTTTCTTCTAGATGAGCATGCAACCTCTTTCCTCTGACTCTAATGTAGCAAGTTGGTTTAATCAATTCAGTAAAATAAACAACCAATTCAACAAAAAAATACAAAACCAGTGTTTGTTTATTATTTATTTATTTATTTATTAAACATTTTATTTATTTGACAGAAAGAGACACAGTGAGAGAAGGAACACAAGCAGGGGGAGTGAGAGAGGGAGAAGCAGGCTTCCCGCCAAGCAGAGAGCCCCATGTGGGGCTTGATCCTGGGAATCCAGAATCATGACCTGAGCCAAGGCAGACACTTAATGACTGAGCCACCCAGGTGTCCCACCCCCAGAATCCATTCTTGGTAAAACCAGTGGTACTGGCTTGGGGATAGACAGGTAGGCAAGTTTTGGAAACTGATTCATATGCAGATGGGCCCATGAAATATCTCAGAAATGTCAATATAAACCATTGGGAAAAGAACAGATTTACTCAATGCATGGTGTTGATAAAACTGGCAATCCATATAATATCGATAGTTTCTTAAAGAGGATGCAAAATTTATAAACCATAAAGTAAAAGAGTGGATAAAATAATTTATAATTAAAAATTTTAAACTTCCACATGGCAAGACACCATACAGAAAATGCAAAGAGAAATCCAGATAGAGAATATGTCTATAATGTACATAAGCAACTGACTTCCAAAATGTATCAAGAACAAAGCAGTAAGACTTAAATCCCAATAGAAAATGAGTAATATACAAAGTAGAAAAATGCATACTGGGGCTACCATTTTCAGGAATAATTTAACATTCTTCTTTTTCTTTTTTTAAAGATTTTATCTATTCATTTATTTATTTATTTATTTATTTATTTATTTATTTGACAGAGAGAGACACAGTGAGAGAGGGAACACAAGCAGGAGGACTGGGAGAGGGAGAAGCAAGCTTTCTGCAGAACAGGCAGCCCACTGCGGGGCTTGATCCCAGGACCCTGGGATCATGACCTGAGCTGAAGGCATATGCTTAATGATTGAGCCACCTAGGAGCCCCCAAAACTATTGTTTAAATGCATTGATCATTAAATTGGTTGATCAGAATAGCAATTCAGTTCATCAGCAGTGCCATGGAACACAGCATAGGGCTTAATGAAAATGTTTTACCCAAGCCCAGCAACACAACCAGGTCTAGTTACACATCACCAGTGAATCTGTCTATTCAGGGGCATCCACAGACATTTGAAACAGAAGGAGCTATTTGGATCATCTTAACCTGGCAAAGATGAAACTGTGCATCTTGTTGGTGTCCAGATTTTTCAAGCCTTAGATTTTATTCTTGATGGTCAGCACTTGTTATACTTGAGAAAACTACAAAAGGTAATAGAAAAGCTAAACTCTGTCATTGCATCCCTTTTCTGTCCATGTAAACTTCTCATACATGTAAACTTCCCCAAAAGCTCTTGTAGCAAAGACAACTTTTTACACATTTTGGCAATTAACGACAGGTAAGGGAAGCTCTTTTCCCCCTAATTTTTGCTGGGGGCAAATAGCAGTAGTTCCCTCTGGAACTTCCCTCTGGAAGTTCCCTAAAACTGGCAGTTGCTATGGGCTGGGATTTTCAGTCCTGGCAGTATTTCCACATTCGTTCTATTTATAGGGCTGTTATTTTTTTGTTCTTGATGTTTGGGAGAGAGGTTAAGTCTCTAACTAACAAAGAAAAATTTTCCCCCAAACTTGGAGCAAATTCTTTGCATCATTTCTTCTCTTCTGATCCTTCTTTCTGAAGTCCAAGCAGTGACTTGCATAATGGTGCAAACATTTGGTCTAAGCTGAGGAACTCTTATGTTAAATCCACGTTTCCATATCTGTGAAATTCATAGTAAACCCATGCATCTCAAAGCCTTCTGTAGGCACCAATAAGCCTCTTTTCCAGTTTTTCACCAACAGGGAGGAAAGTGGATATGTGAGGAGGCGATAACAACTATGGTGAAAAGAAGAGGCTGTACGCGCGCTCATGTGTGTGTGTGTGTGTGTGTGTGTGTGTACAATGCTTGTATAGTTGGGTAGTAGGTGCTCAGTAGGAATCTGTTCTTTTTCTTCTTATTCCTACCGTACTCATTATTATTATTTTATCTGTTGCATGTAAAGCAATGTCTTCTTTCTAAAAGGATACAGTAAAGTGAAAACCTTGGATCACACATGTCAGGGGTAATATTGGTCCTAGGCTACAGTGATTGATAGGTTAACTCCTTAATCCACCTCTTTTTTCTATGTCAGTAACTAAGTATCTGCCAATATAATGGAGAAAGTATGCAAGCAAATATGGTAAGTATTCCTCATGACAGCTGAGGACATCTGGGTGCTCCATCAAAATTCGACCTCAAACTCTTGGAGTTTGACCTGAAAACAGAAAAATGCAAAGTTTAGATTAGATGAATAATTGTATACTTGTTTCTAAAAAGCCCCAGGCTTAACATACAATTGTTGCAAACATAGTCTAATCACCGGATTCTGCTTTATTTGTTCCTCATACAAGAGAAAGATGCTTTAAGCAATAGCATGTTAAAATGTTTTCTCATCAAAAAAGAAAGCCCACAAATGGCTTATTTATTAGCTTTCAGCCTACAGTGAAATCACAACTGAGGGAGGGAAAAAAGGCTAACTTTCTCTTCCATTAAAGTGAGATACAAAATAGTTAAATGATGAATACTAAACTTATTTATTTTTTAATTTTTATCTTCTATGTTTATAACTGAGTCATGCTAGTTCATTTCTATTTTAATCCCTAATTAAGCGAAATGATGTCATTTTCAGTCATAATGTAAATAGGTAAAGCAAGAAAATAAGTAATTCATCTTTCCACGATCAGCTCTGTTACCAGATTAGAGTGGGTATAAAAATATGTGTATTATTAACACTTGAATAATAATAATAATAATAATAATAATAAATATAATTTCTTCTATAGTGTTAGTTATAATGGAGGCCAAATTGGATTTCACATGTTCTAGTCTTCCTCACTGCACACAGCAGCTGTCGTGGTTCTTTTAAAATTTATAGTAATAAAATTCCATCCTCAAGTTAGCTTATCTTGCCCTGCATTTCATGAGTGTTCTTGGATATTGAAAGAAGTGTGCTTGCTGTTAAATATGGAAGTCCAGCATTGAGATAAAAATTATATTCTCAAATTTCCATTTATTTTGAGAGCTTTGATTGCACTGGGCTGCGCTATACCTGATTACAACAAAATGTATTCATTTAACTGTCTTCTTTCATTTATTTTTAAAGGGGCATTATCCCCAAATATGAACAACATATGTCTAAATCACACATGGGTCAAAGAAACCTAAAGAAAAATTTTAAAATATTTTGAATTAAATAAAAATGAAAGCACAACTTATCAAAATTTGTTGGATGTGGCAAAAGCAGTGCTTCTTTTTTAATACATGTATTTAATATATGTATATATTTAAAAAATCAAAAATAGGTAATCTAAATGTCCACCTTAGAAAACTAGAGAAAGGAGAACAAATTAAATCCAAAGTAAACAGAAGAAAAGAAATAATAAAAATTAGAGCAGAAATTAATGAAAATGAAAACAAGAAATCGATAGAAATAAATTTATGATATCCAAGATTCCTTCTTTGAAAAGGTAAAGAAAAATGGTAAGCTCCTAGCCAGGATAACTAAGGAAAAAAGGAAACAAATTACTAATGCCAAAAGTGAAAGTGTAGGCATCATACAGAGTCTATGAATATCATAAAGATAATAAAGAAATTTTATGAATAACTATGCCCACAAGTGCAATAACCCAGATGACATGGACTAATTCTTTGAAAGATACAATTTGCCAAAACTCACATAAGAAGAAATAAATATTCTGAGAAGGCCTAAAGAAATTGAAGAAATTGAATCAATAATTAATAATCCCCAAACCAGAAAAACACTAAGCCTAGATGGATTCACTGGTGAATTTTACTGAATATTTAAGGAAGAAATAATACTAATTCTCCATAATCTCTTTCAGAAAAATATAAACAAAGGGGTATATCTTAACTCATTCTATGAGGCCAGCATTTCCCTAATACCAAAACCAGAAAAAGACATTACAAGAAAACTACAGACCAATATTTCTCATGAACAAAAATGCAAAAATCCTCAATAAATATTAACAAATCAAATCCAACAATGTATAAAAAGAATTATACACCAGGACCAAGTGGGATTTATGCCAGGTATAAAAGTTGGTTAAACACTCAAAATTGGCTAAACACTAAAAAATTAATTAATGTAATCCATCACATGAACAGGCTAAAAAAGAAAATCAAATGATCATATTAATAGATGCAGAAAAAATATTTGACAAAACTCAACATCCATTCATGATAAAAACTCAGAGTAAACTATGATAAGAGGGTAAGTTCTTCAACTTGATAAGGAGTATCTACAAAAAGCTGACAGCTAACATCATACTCAATGATGAGAAACTAGAAGCATTCCCACTAGGATCAGGTACAAGGCAAGGATGCCCACTCACACCAATCCTTTCCAATATTATACTGGAATTTCTACTTAATGCAATAACACAAGAAAAGGAAATAAAAGGCATACAGATTGGGAAGGGAAAAGAAAACTATCTTTGTTCACAGACGTTATGATTGTCTCTGTAGAAAATCCCAAAGAATCAACAAAAAAACTCTTGAAACTAATAAATTATAATAACGAGCTTGCAGGATACAAAGTTAATATACAAAAGCCAGTCACTGTCTTGTATGCCAACAATGAATAAGTGAAATTTGAAATTAAAAACAATAGCATTTGTATATTAGCACCCCAAAAATGATACACCTAGTTATAAATCTAACAACATACATGTAGGATCTATATGATGAAAATTGCAAAACTTTGATAAATGAAATCAAAGAACTAAATGAATGAAGAGATATTCTGTATTCATGGACAGGAAGACTTAATATTACCAAGATGTCAGTTCTTCCCAACTTGATCTATATAGTCAATACAATCCCAGTAAAAATCCCAGCAAGTTATTTTGTGGCCATCTACAAACTTATTCTAAAGTTTATATGGAGAAGCAAAAGACCTAAAACATCTAACTGAAAACCAAAGTTGGAGTATTGACATTACACAACTTCAAAACTTACTATAGAATCA
Organism: Spilogale gracilis; assembly: GCA_004023965.1. Classification (NCBI taxonomy): domain Eukaryota; kingdom Metazoa; phylum Chordata; class Mammalia; order Carnivora; family Mephitidae; genus Spilogale; species Spilogale gracilis. The sequence continues at coordinate 26,210 of PITA01008642.1, read as the reverse complement.
ACAGAAATCAAGATGGTGTGATATTGACGAGATAATATACAAATAGATCTATGGACAGAATAGAGAGCCCAGGAATAAGTGCATATAAATACGGTAAACTGATATTTGACAGAGGAACAGAGACAATACAATGGAGCAAAGATAGTCCTCAACAAATGGTTCTAGAACTGCACATCTACATGTAAAACAATGAATCTAGACATAGCCCTACACTGTTCACAACAATTAACTCAAAATGCATTACAGACCTAAATGTAAAATGCAAAAGTATAAAACTCCTAGAAGAGGAAACCTAGATTCCTAGAGGAAACATAAGAGAAAACCTAGATTACTTTGGGTATGTTGATGACTTCTTAGCTATAACATCAAAGACATGATCGATGAAAGAAATCATTGGTAAGCTAAACTTTTTTAAAAAAAAATAAAGCCAGGACATCTAGGTAGCTCAGTCAGTTAAGCCTCGGGCTTTTGGTTTCAGCTCAGGATAGTGAGAACAAGCCCAGCACTGAGTTCTGTGCTCAGAAAAAGGTCTGCTTAAGATTCTCTTCCTCCCTCTCCCCCTGCCTCCCCATGTCAAATCAATCAATCAATCAATCAATCAATCAATCCTTTAGGAAATAAGCTAAAGTTTGTCAAAATTGAAAATTTCTGAGTGACGTTACCAAGATGCAGACATAAATTGTCCTGACTTCTCCTCATAACAAAAAGAATATCTAACAACTTTACAGGAACAAGACACCACTCAGGGAATTATAGTACATGGGGGTGTGGTTGAAGCACCTACCTGCATCACATAAACCAAGACAGACTGCATTAGAAGGGTAGAGTGAGTGGCTAGACATTGACCACGTTTCCTCCTCCTCAACCCAGAGCAGGACCCATGCAGAGAGGTCCCTCCTAAGTCTCCAGTTTCTGTAGGAAAAGAGAAACCAGGGGGACAACCAGCCTCCATCCCCAGCATTATGAGTTCTTAGCAATAGTTGCTACTCTGATCTTGCACCATAGGGATTTCAGGGAAATGTAGGGGCTCAACCATGGGGCATCTGACTGTGACAGAGAAGGGGGCAGGAGATCACAGCAACCAACACCTGGATCTTGGTAGACCAAGTTCATATCTGCAGTGCTCAAAGTAGCAAGCTCAACCAGTGGCATTGCTCTTCTGCAGAACCAAGTCAGAGACACATTCTGACCAGGAACTTTGTAGGGTGCAGATATGCCTATATGGATCCTCGGATGAAGGGTTTTGCCCACACCCATCTGAGAAGCTGAATCACAGTCTCACCCTCTGTGGAGAAGGTCTTCTGGTTCTTCTGACCAGAAGGGCTGGTGACAACTCATGGAAGCTGTGCCACCCAGAGGCACTCAAGCCAAGAAGTGGGCAGGAAGAGTGGATAGTTCGTAGAAGAAAGCCAGGGGCCTTGTTTAATCAGGAAACTTGGGGTATGGGTCAGCTTGAGTTGAGACAACAAACATAGAGCTTTACCAGCCTTAGAATGACTTCTCCTACTGCACCTGGGCAGAAAAATCTAATTTATAGCCTTCTTCATCAATGAATAGAGCTTTCAGCCTGCCTGACCAGGGGACATAATCCATCCAACAGGGTATATACAGTGACACTTAAACACAGAGCACAGTCAGTGGCTTCCTCTACTTTCAAAGCAAACCTGGTGGCTTCACCTGACCAGGGAATATAGTGCACACTCTGGCCTAATTTAGATCCCCAAACAATAAGCTGTATAGGCCCTGAGTCTTATCCTACTGCCCTGCCAGTTCAGGGAAGCTAATTCATAACCCTATTATTGAATATAATACCCAGGCCCAATCATCTAGTAAGTTTACTGGAGAATACAGACAACTGTGAAGCTAATTGTGCATCCTCACTTAGTTACACAACCAAGTGAGGAGGCCTATATAACTTTTCTCAGTCAGTGGCACACCTCAGTTTCTGTCCTCAGAGCTCAAACACTTGTCTTTTCCCCAAATAGGCCACAATAGCTGTCCCAAAGACATTACCAGAAGACATACCCAGAAACCCAAACTGAGCTAACTGGTGAACTGTCTCTGCCAAAGAAAACCTATAAAGTCTGGGGGAGGATCCTGATTACTCAAGTGCACAGATACCAATGTAAGGAATAAAGGATCATGAAAAACCAGTTAAATATGACACCACCAAAGGAAACTAATAAAGCTCCAATAATGGTACTTAAAGAAATGGAGATCTACAAACTTTCAGAGAATTCAGAGTAATTCTCTTAAGGAAGTTCAGTGAACTAAAAGAAAAAACAAACATAGCTAAACAAAATTAGGAAAACAATGCAATAAAATGGAAATTTCAACAAAGAAATAAGTTAGTAAACCATCAAAAAACACAGAAAAGTTTAAAAATGTATTAACTGAACTGAAAAATTCAGTAGAGAGTTTCAAAAATAGACTTGATTATGCAAAAGAGTCAGCAACCTGGAAGATAAGACAATGGAAATTACACAGTCAGAGGAGCAAAAAGAGAAAAAGAATGAAAAAGAGTGAAAATAGCCTATGGGGATTATGGATCAATATTAAAAGAAACAATATTTGTTTTGTGGGAATTCCAGAAGGAGAAGAGAAAAAGGAAGGGGCAGAAGGTATATTTGAAGGAATAATAACTGAAAACATCTGATTCTCAGGAGCAAAATGGATATCCAGATCCATGAGACCCAAAGGACCCCAGATAGGTTGAACCTAAATTTCAGGATGCACCAGGGCACATTATAATTAAATTATCAAAGGTCAAATGCAATGAAAGAATTTTAAGAGCAGCAAGAAAAAGACAAGTTACATACAAGGGAACCCCCATGAGACTATTGGTAAATTTCTCAACAGAGACCCTTCAGGCCAGGAAAGAATGCAATGACATATTCAAAATACCCAAAGATAATAACTGTCAAGCAAGAAATCTATACCTGGTGAAGATATCTTTCAGAAAAAAAAAGATTAAGACTTTCTCAAAAAACAAAAGCTAAGAGAGTTCATTAGCACCAGACCTGCCTTACAAGAAACAGAAAGGGGAGTTCTTTGAGTAGAAGTAAAAAAAATGTTAATTAACATCATAAGGACATTAAAAAGTTGGGCTAATTGCACTGGTAATGGTAGATATATAGTCATAGATATTGCAATATGGTCATAGTGGTACATAATTCAACTTGCAACCTTAGTTTGAAAGTTTGAAAAAATGAATGTAGTAAAAATTACCATAAGTATAATAATCTATCTTTAGTTACACAATACAGAAAACATGTGAATTGTCACTGCAATAACCCAAAATGTGAGAAGTAAAAGAGTAAAGTTTATGAATTTTTTTGAAGTTTTCAGTTTAATAGGGTGTTATAAATTTAAGTTAGTCTCATTGTAACCACAAGGGAAAGTCCTGTAATCATTGCACAAAAGAATACAATAAAAACCACAATAAACACAACAAAAGAATAAAATAAAGTATACTGATACTGAAAGACATCAAAACAAAAAATAGACACCAGAATAAGAAACAAGGAACAACAGATCTACAAAACAACCAGAAAACAATTAACAACATGGCAATAGTAAGTCCTTATTTATCAATGATTACTTTAAAAGTAAATGAATTAAATTCTCCAATTAAAAGAATAGAATGGCTAACTGAATAGAAAAGCAAGATTCAATAATATGCTGCTTTCAAGAGACCCACTTTAGCATTAAACATACACATAGAACGAGAGAGAAAGGATGGAAAAAGACATTTTAAGCAAATGGCAACAACATCCTACCCTGTAAAAAACAGAAGAAGCTATACTTATATCAGACAAAATAGACTTTAGACCAAAAATTGTGAAAAGAGACAAAAAAATCATCATATAATCACAAAGAGTCCAATATATCAAGAAGATATGACAATATTTATGCACTTTACATTGGAGCACCTAATTATATAAAGCAAAAACTAACAACGCTAAAAGGGGAAATAAATGGTAATACAGTAACAGCTGGAGACTTTAATACCTCACTCTCAACAGTAGATAGATTGTCCAGATAGATAATCAATAAGGAAACGGCAGAATTGAAAAACACTACAGACCAAAAGGACCTAATAGATATACACAGAAAATTTTAGCCAACAATAGCAGAATATACATTCTTCCCAAATGTGTATGGAACATTTTATATCTAACATATGTTAGAACACAAAATATATCTTAGAAAATTCAAGATTGAAATCATACCTAGTATCTTCTCTAAGCAACATGACATGAAACTAGATATCAAAAATAAGAGAAAAACTGAAAAATTTACAAACACATGGAAATTAAACAATACTCTCCTGAGTAACAAATGGATCAAAGAAGAAATTAGAGTGGAAATAAAAAAGTTTCCTGAGATGAATGAAAATGGAAATACAACATACTAAACTTGTGTGATGCAGCAAAAGCAGTTCTAAGAGAGAAGTTCACAGCAAAAAATACTTCCATTAAGAAACAAGGAAGATCTTAAATAAGCAACCTAACTCTATATCTTAAGAACTAGAAAAAGAACAAATTAAGCCCAAAGTTAGCAGAAGAAAGGAAATAATAAAGATTAGGACAGAAATAAATGAAATAGAGAACAAATAGAAAACAATAGAAAAGAATAACCAAACTAAAAGTTGGTTCTTTGAAAAGATGAACAAAATTGACCAAGCTTTAGTTAAACTAAATAAGTATAAAAGAGCAGGACCCAAATCAACAAAATTATAAATGAAAAAGGAGACATTACAACTGATACCACAGAAATTCAAAGGATCATAAAAGGCTGCTATGAACAGTTATACATCAAAAACTGGATAACCTAAAAGAAATGAAAATATCTTTAAAAACACACAACTTACCAAGACTGAATCAGGAAGAAATAGAAAAGTCTGAATAGACCTATTAGTAAGAAGGAGATTGAATCAGTAATCAAAAACCTCCCAGTGAAGAAAATCCGAGGACCAGATGGTTTCACTGATGATTTTTGCCAAAGATTTAAGAATTAACACCAATTCTTCTCAAATTCTTCCAAAACATCAAAGAGAAGGAATACTCCTAAATTCATTTTATGAGGCCAGATTATCCTGATACCAAAACCAGAAAAGGACACCACTAGGAAAGAAAACTACAGACCAATTTTGCTGATAAATTTAGATGCATATAGGGAGTAATATAGAGGACAGTAGGAAAAGGAAAGAAAATAGGAAGTGGGGTAAATCGGGGAGGGAGACGAAACATAAAAGACTTTGGACTCAGATACAAACTGAGGGTCTTGGAGGGGTGGGGATAGGGGTGGAGGAATGGGCGAGCCTGGTGGTGGGTACTGAGGGCACGTATTGCATGGAGCACTGGGTGTGGGGCATAAGCAGTGAATCTTGGAACACTGAAAAAATAAAAAAAAATAGATGCAAAAATTCTCAATAAAATACTAATAAATCAAATTTAGCAGCACACTGAAAGGATCATATACTATGATCAAGTGAAATTTATCCCTAGGATGAAAAGATGGTTCAATATATGCAAATCAGTCAAATACTGTCACATAAGTAGAATGAAAGAAAAGAATTATATGATCATCTCAATAGATACAGAAAAAATATTTGACAAAATTCAACATCCATTCATGTTAAAAACTCTTGGCAATTGAGGTATAGAAAGAACATATCTCAAAACATAAAGGCCATATATGACAGGTCCACAATTAACAACATATTCAATGGTGAAAAGGTTGAAAGCATTTCCTCTAAGGAGAGGAACAAGACAAGAGTGTCCACTCTCACCATTATTACTCGGTATAGATTTATTTAGCTAGAAGTGCTAGCTAGAACAACTAAGCACGAGAAAGAAATAAAAGATATTAGAATTAGAAAAGAAGAAGTAAAATTGTCTTTTTGCATATCATATCATGATTTGACATATAGAAAATGCTATTAGAAAACTATTAGACTTCAGGGTGCCTGGGTGACTCAGTTGGTTAAGTGGCTGCCTTCCATTCAGGTCATGATCCCAGGGTCTTGGGATTGAGCCCTGCATCAGGCTTCCTGCTCGGTGGGAAGTCTACTTCTCCCTCTCCCACTCTCCCTGCTTGTGTTCCCTCTCTCGCTGTGTCTCTCTGTCAAATAAATAAATAAAATCCTTAAAAAAAGAAAACTATTAGATCTCATCAATGAATTCAATAAATTTTCAAGATACAAAATCAACATACAAAAATCAGTAGCATTTCCATACATTACCAAAGTATTATCTGAAAAAGAAATAAAGAAATCAGTCCCATTTATAATAGCATGAAAAGCAATAAAATACTTAGGAATAAATTTAACTAAGGAGGTAGAAGATCTCTACTCTGACAACTACAAGACACTGATGAAAGAAGTTGAAGACAAAAATAAATGAAAAAATATCCTGTGTTCATGAATCGGAAGAACTAGTATTGTTAAAATGTCAATACTACAAAAAAAAAAACTATAGATTCAATGCAATTACTATCCAGATTCCAATGACATTTTATACAGAAGCAGGAAAAAAATCCTAAAATTTATATGAAATCACAGAAGACCTTGAGTATTCAAAGAAATACTGAGAAAGAACTGAACAGTATACACCACACTCTCTGATTTCAAGTTATACTGTAAAGCTATAATCAAAACAGTTATGGTACTGGCATAAAAACAGAAAAATGGACAAGTAGAACAGAATAGAGAGACCCGAAATAAGCCCAAGAATATACAGTCAACTAGTATCTGACAAGAATAGTATCTGGGAGCCAAGAATACTCAATGGAGAATAGATATTCTTTTCAACAAAAGGTGCTGGGATAATTGGGTATCACACGTAAAAGAATGAAATTGGACCGACCCATATGTGACACCACTCAAAAAATAACACAAAATGGATTAAATACTTAAATGTAAGACCTCAAACCATGAAACTCCTAGAAGAAAATAGGAAAAAATCTTGACGTGGGTCTTAGCAATGATCTTTTGGGTATGACACTTAAAGCCCAAGCAACATAAGCAAAAATAAATAAGTGAGACCACATCAAACTAAAAACTTCTACACAGCTAAAGAAACCATCAGCAAAATGAAAATACAGCCTACAAAATGGGAAAAGTGTTTGCAAACAATATATCTGATAAGGAGTTAATATCCAAAATATATAAGAACTCAGTCATTGTAGTTTTGATTTGCATTTCCCTGATGGTTAGTTATATTGAGCATCTTTTCACGTGTCTGTTGGCCATCTGTGTGTCTCCTTTGGAAGACTGTCTATTCAGGTCCTCTGCCTATTTTTTTTTTAAGATTTTATTTATTTGACAGAGAGAAACACAGCCAGAGAGGGAACACAAGCAGGGGGAGTGAGAGAGGGAGAAGCAGGCTTCCCACCGAGCAGGGAGCCCGATGTGGGACTCAATCCCGGGTCTCCGGGATCATGACCCGAGCCGAAGGCAGTCGCTTAACCAACTGAGCCACCCAGGTGCCCCTCTGCCTATTTTTAATTGGATTATTTGTTTTTCTGGAATTGAGTTGCATAAGTTCTTTATATATTTTGGATATTAACCCCTTATCAGATATGTCATTTGCAAACATTGTTTCCCATTCAGTAGGTTGTCTTTTTTGTTTGTTGATGGTTTCCTTCACTGTGTAAAAGCTTTTTATTCTGACATAGTTCTAATTATTTTTGCTTTTGTTTCCCTTGTCTTAGGAGACATATCTGGAAAAATGTTGTTATAGCTGATGTCAAATATATTATTGCCTGTGCTCTCCTCTAGGAAATTTATGGTTTCAAGTCTCATCACATTTAGATCTTTAACATATTTTGTTTATTTTTGTGTGTGGTGTAAGAAAGCAGTTGATTATCATTTTTTGAATGTACCTTTCCAGTTTTCCTAGCACCATTTATTGAAAAGACTCATTGACCATTTACAGATTCATTGACCATAAATGCATAGTTTTGTCCCTAGCCCTCTATTCTGTTCCATTGATCTGTGTGTGTAGTTTATACAATTGAATATTACTCAGTCATAAAAAAGGATGAGATATTGCCATTTGCAACAAGCTAGATGGACCTAGAGGCTATGTGGAATAAGTACAGACAGAGAAAGACAAACTTAATACAGTTTCACTCATATGTGGAATGTAAGAAACAACAAATGAATAAATAAACAAAAAGCCAATTCAGAGCTATAAATGCAGAAACCAAATGGTGATTGCCACAAGGGAGGGAGAGGAGGGATAAGCAAAATGGGCAAATGGGGAGTTGAAGATACAGGCTTCTAGTTATGGAATAAATAAGTCACTGGAATAGAAGGTACAGTATAGGGAATATAGATAATGGTATTATAGTAGTCTTGCATGGTGAACTGAGCATAATGTATAGAGTTGTTGAAGCATTATGCTGTATATCTGAAACTAATGTGGCATTGTATGTCAACTCAAATTAAAAAAAGAACTCATCAACTTGACAGCAAATAAAACAACAACAACAACAACAACAACAACAAAAACCCAATTTAAAAATAGGCAAAGTACCTGAAATAGACATTTCTCCAAAACAGATATATGAAAGACCAACAGATATATGAGAAGATGCTCAATATCACTAGACATTAGGGAAATTCAAAATAAAACCACAATGAGAAATTATCTCATGTCAGTTAGAATGGCCATCACAAAAAGGTGAGAGATAAGAAATGCTGGCATCGATGTGGAGAAACTTCTGAACTGTTGGTGGGAATGCAACTTGGTGCAGCCACTGTGGAAAACAGTATAGGAGATCATCAAAAAATTAAAAATAGAACTACCATATGATTCAGCAATTCTACTTCTGGGAATATATCCAAAGGAAATAAAAACAGTAACTCAGAAATGTATCTGTACCCTTATGTTCATTGCAGCATTATTTGCAATAACCAAGACATGGAAACAATTGAAGTGTCCATGGATGCCTAAAGGGAAAGAGAAGTTGTAATATATATATACACACACACACTCACAAACACACACACACACACACATGCATATATACATACACACAGTGGAATATTATTCAGTCACAACAATGAGAAAATCCTACCATGTGCAACAACATGGATGGACCTTGATGGTATTATGCTAAGTGAAACAAGTTAGAGAAAGACAAATACTAAATGATCTCTATTATATGTGGAAAAAACAAAAATCCAAATGCATAGAAAAAGAGATCAGAAGTATAGTTATCAGAGGCAGAGGGGAAGTGGTGGAAGGTGGTCAAAAGGTACAAACTTCCAGTCGTAAGATAAATAAGTACTAGGGATGTAACATACAACATAATGACTATAGCTAACCCTACTGTGTGATATATAGGACAGTTGTTACAAGAGTAAATCCTAAGTGTTCTCATCACAAGGAGAAAATATTTGCCTTCCCCCTTTTTCTTGTATTGATATTAGAAGATGGGTGTTAGCTGAAGCTATCATGGTAATCATTTCACAATATATGTAAATCAAACTATCATGTCATATGTCTTAAACTTATGTAGCATTGTATGCCAATTCTTTCTCAATAAAACTGGAAAGAAAAGATATTTGTAATAAAATGTTTATAACAAGCTACTTACAAATTTCACCCAGAAGAATGTTATATCAGTGAATGGAACTCACACCCATTTTTTTTAAAAGATTTTATTTATTTATTTGACAGAGAGAAACACAGTGGAGAGAGGGAACACAAGCAGGGGGAGTGAGAGAGAGAGAAGCAGGCTTCCGCCGAGCAGGGAGCCTGATGTGGGACTTGATCCTGGGTCTCCGGGATCATGACCTGACCGAAGGCAGTCACTTAACCAACTGAGCCACCCAGGCGCCCCAATTCTTTAATGTATGTAGTGAAGTGTAAAAAACTATTTTATTGAAGATTTTTAAATGAACATACTTTCAAACAGTGTTCAACACCGTGTTACTTCAGTGAATAGAAGTGATCCCCACTCAATAGTGCATGTAGTGAAATTTTAAAGAACAATTGGAATAAAGATGTTTTTAAAAAGCTAAAAACATAAAAAATAAATCAAAAAATTTCTGCTCTGCAAAAGATAACACCAAGAAAATGAGAAGACAAGCCATAGAGTAGGAGAAAATATTTTTAGAAAGATTCTTCTGATAAAGGACTGTTATCTAAAATATACAATGATCTCTTATAACCCAACAATAAAAAAGAAGTTAAAAATGGTTAAAGATTTTTTAGACAACACCAAAAAATATGCAGATGGCAAACAAGTATATGAAAATATACTCCACATCATATATCATCAGAGAAATGTAAATTAAAGCTACAGTGGAGATACTACTACCACTGTCTAAGAATGTAAAAAATGGGGAACACTGATAACACCAAATGCTGGTGAGGATGTGGAGCAGCAGAAACACTTAGTCATTGCTGATGAGAATGCAAAGTGGTACAGCCACTTTGGAAGACAGTTCAATGCTTTCTTATAAAACTAAATATTTTCTGTACTTCTCGGTATTTACCTAAAGGAGCTGAAAACTTATGTTCTCACAAAAACCTGCACACAGATGTTTATAGCAGTTTTATTCATAATTGCCAAAATTTGGAAGCAACTAAGATGTCCTTTTGTCCTAAGGAGTCTATCTTTAGTATTTCAAACTTAGTGTGCAGTGTTAGTATTCCTTGAGCACTAACCATATGCTTTAGAAAAGGATAAGGAGCTAATGTGTTTAGTCTTTTAGAGAAACTCAATCCAAAATTATGTAACAAACCTAGTATAAAATGCATTACATCTTGCTGGACTGAATAGTGTACCCCAAATTCCTGTGTTGAAGCCCTCAACCTTCAGGGGGTGGTGTTGGAGGTGGAGATGTTGGAAGGTAATTAGGTTTAGATGAGATCAGCAAGCCCAGCAAGAAGACAGTCTTCTAGAAGCCAGGTAAAAGATCTTCACTAGTACCTAAATATGTTGACACCTTGATCTTGAACTCTCAACCTCCAGAACTATGAGAAAAATAAGTTGTTGTCATTTAAGGCACCCTGTCAATTATATTGTATTATGGCAGCCTGAGGACACTAAAACCCATCATCAACTCTCCTTGACTCTTGAGCCTCCCAATGCATTTTGCATCTCCTGAACCCTTTACTTCAGGGGATTGCACCACACCACATACCCAGAATCACTTCCTGGTTGTCTAGGACTATTTGCCATACTCTGAAGTTCTAACAAACTCAGATTTATTACATTTTATTTCATCCATTCATCCTGTTATTCATTCATTTTAGACAATTTACTGAGGGCTTGCTAAGGGCTGGGCCCCAAGGTAAGTGGTAGTAAACAGAGGTGAACCAAATTTATGTGCTTCCTGCCTTTATGGAGTTCTCAATCCCATCAGGAGACAGTAAATTAATAAACAGATATGTAACCATAAATCATGAAATAGGAAGAAGGAAACCAAGAAGGCCTCACTGTGGCACTGGTATTTTAGCTCATTTCTGAAGGATGAGGATGAATCATCTATGCAAACAGCCAGAGGAAAGCATAACAGCTAGAAGGACAGGTACATTAAATTTTCTAAAGGGAAAATGACCTTGAACTGAAAGTGTGGTGGAACACTGTCATGTACCATCTAGATCCCCCTTCACTGAAGGACTTATTGTCCCCACTGCTGAGAATACTAAGGACAGACAACTTTCAGTGTCAGCACTTTCAGGTGCCATGCCACTATGGTCACTTCTTTTCCAGTGTCAGCTCATGTGGGAAGCATAAGGCTTGGCCATGTTATTTCAAAGGGGAAGAAATCTGGAAGGCCATTTCTAGCCCCAGGGCTCCATGTAGGATCAGTCAAGTCTGTCATTCTGCCAGCACCGTTGCTCTATTTCCCCAACTGCCTACTACCCTTTCTTCCATTCCCTTCATAAGGGTTGGTCCCAAGGGCTCTTCCTAATAAACATCCTGCACAGTAAATTCCATCTCACAGTATGCTTCTTGGCCACTTCAAACTACAATACCACTGTGGCCAGACTAGAGTAACTTCAGGTGAATCAAGAGCAAAAATGAAGAGTCAGCTGATGCCAGATTTGGTACATGATGTTTGATTTTATTTGTAGTGTAATGGAGAGCTCTGAAAATCTTTAAATAAAGCATACTATAATGCCTCATTCCAATCATTAAAAGAGGGCGCCTGGGTGGCTCAGTGGGTTAAAGCCTCTGCCTTCGGCTCAGGTCATGATCTCAGGGTCCTGGGATCGAGGCCCACATAGGGCTCTCTGCTCAGCAGGGGACCTGCTTTCTCCTCTCTCTCTGCCTGCCTCTCTGCCTACTTGTGATCTCTCTCTCTGTCAAATAAATAAATAAAATCTTTTAAAAAGTCATTACCTGGTTCTTTGAAAGAATCAATAAGATCGATAAACCATTGGCCAAACTAACCCAAAAGAAAAGGGAGAAGACCCAAATTAACAAAATCATGAATGAAAGGGGAGAGATCACGACTAATACCAAGGATAGAAACAATCATCAAAAATTACTATCAACAATTATATGCCAATATGTTTGACAACCTAGAAGAGATGGATACATTCCTAGAAACCTATATGCTTCCAAGACTGAAACAGGAAGACATTGACGATCTGAATAGACCTATATCTAGTAACGAGATTGAAGCAGTGATCAAAAACCTCCCCAAAAACAAGAGTCCAGGCCCAGACGGATTCCCTGGGGAATTCTACCAAACATTCAAAGAAGAAATAACACCTATTCTCCTGAACCTCTTTCAAAAAATAGAAACGGAAGGAAAACTTCCAGGCTCTTTCTATGAAGCCAGCATCACTCTAATCCCCAAACCAGACACAGACCCCATCAAAAAGGAGAACTTCAGACCAATATTGCTGATGAATACGGATGCCAAGATTCTCAACAGGATCCAACAATACATTAAAAAGATTATCCACCATGACCAGGTGGGTTTTATCCCAGGGATGCAGGGTTGGTTCAACACTCGAAAAACAATCAACGTGATAGAACAAATCAATAAGAGAAGAGAGAAAAACCACATGGTACTCTCAATTGATGCAGAAAAGGCATTTGACAAAATACAACATCCATTCCTGATCAAAACTCTTCAAAGTATAGGGATAGAGGGAACATTTCTCAACCTCATAAAATCTATCTACGAAAAACCCACAGCGAATGTCATCCTCAATGAGGAAAAACTGACAGCCTTTCCTCTGAGATCAGGAACAAGGCAAGGATGCCCACTCTCACCACTACTATTCAACAAAGTGTTAGAAGTCCTAGCAACAGCAATCAGACAACAGAAAGAAATAAAAGGTATCCAGCTTGGCAAAGAGGAAGTCAAACTCTCTCTCTTTGCAGATGACATGATACTATATGTGGAAAACCCAAAAGACTCTACCCCCAAACTACTAGATCTCATAAAACAATTTGGTAATGTGGCAGGATACAAAATCAATGCGCAGAAATCAGTTGCATTCTTATACACTAACAACGAAAAAATAGAAAGGGAAATCAGAGAATCGATTCCATTTACTATAGCACCAAAAACTATAAGATACTTAGGAATAAACCTAACCAAAGAAGTCAAGGATCTGTACTCGAGGAACTACAGAAAACTCATGAAAGAAACTGAAGAAGACACAAAAAGATGGAAGAGCATTCTGTGCTCGTGGATCGGAAGAATAAACATTGTCAAAATGTCTATACTGCCCAGAGCAATCTACACTTTCAATGCCATTCTGATCAAAATTCCACCAACATTCTTCAAAACGTTAGAACAAACAATCCTAAAATTTATATGGAACCAAAAAAGACCCCAAATCGCTAAGGAATTGCTGAAGAAGAAAAGCAAAGCTGGGGGCATCTCGTTACCTGACTTCAGGCTTTATTACAAAGCTGTGATTACCAAGACAGCATGGTACTGGCACAAAAACAGAGAAATAGACCAATGGAACAGAGTGGAGAGCCCACATATGGACCCACAAATCTATGGTCAAATCATCTTTGACGAAGCAGGAAAAAATATCCAGTGGAAAAAAAGTCATTAAAAGACCCCAGGAAAACTTAAACCAGGGGACATTTGACAAAACAATTGATTAATACTCTCCAAATATGTCAAGGTCATGAACAGTAAGGAAAGAGTGAGGAACTTTTATAGATGGGAGGAGATTAAGGCAGAAACAACAACTGAATGTCATGTGAGATCCTGCATAGGAACCTGAAAGAGAAAAGGACAGGGGGGAAACTGCTAAAATTAGACTAAGGCATGTAGTTCAGTTAATAGTATTGTACCAATGTGAATTTCCTGGTTTTAATAAGTGTACTATGGTTATATAAGACACTAATATCAGGAAAACCTGAGTGAGGGATGTAAGGGAACTCTCTTGTACTATTTGCACTACTTTTCTATAAGCCTAAATTAGTTAAAAGTAAAAAAAATAAAGTAAGTGTTATTCAGGCTGCTGTATGGAGAATGGTTTGCAGGGAAAGCAAAAGTGAGAGAAGATAAACCAGTTAATAGAATATCATAAGGGGGATTTAAGGGGAAAAAAGAAGTCAATCACAACAACCACATGTCATCTTTTCTATGGCAGACTTCTAGTCTGAAGCAGGTATAAAGTGAGAGAGAATTAGAGTTTAATGATAAATCAAGTTTGGAGTTCTGACTCAAACTATACTGAACAATCTTAATTTCTTTCTTTTATGAAGAAAAATATTAATTAAATGATTAATTAATTAGGGAGAGAGAGGGCATGAGCAGGAGAGGTGGGAAGGGGTAAAGGGAGAGACTCTCCTGCAGACTCCCCGCTGAGCCCAGAGCCTGACCTGGGGCTTGATCCCGTGACATTGAGATCATAATTTGAACTGAAGACAAGAGTCAGACGTTTAACTGACTGAGCCACCCAGGTGTCCCTGAACAATCTAATTTCTGAATGTAGACTGTCACATAAAGTATCTTGAGGTCTGTCCAGTCATGGTCAAGAGTCTTGGACTACTAGAAGTTTTCAGGTTTAGGAAATAGGGACAAGGCACTTGCATAAAAGTTTTTAATTTTAATGGAATGTATTATGTATATAAAGGATATATTTAATGTACATATACATAGCTAAGTGATAATTACAAAGTAAGCTTCTGTTTACATACTACCTAGCTTCAGAGAACTTTGGCTCTCAAACCTTACTATCTATCAGAATCAACTGGAAAGCTAATAGAGAAGAAAGAGGCTCAAGTTCATGGAAGTATGATAGGATTCAGACTTTTACCTACTTTTCCTCCTGATTTTGAAACAGATCAAAGTTTAAGAACTGCTGAACTAGAACATTATCCATATTTTTTAAGGCTTTTGTATACCTCTCCCTAGTCACACCCCACTCCTTCCAGAATAATCCTCATTATTCATTACAGTTTTTCATTTGTACCCATTCAGGTATCCCTAAAAGTTATTTAGCTTAGTGTTGCCCATTTTCAAGCTTTATATAATTATTGACACAGTATATGTTTTCTTCTGTGACTTGCTTTTTATTTGTCACATTACATTCTTGAAATTTATCCATTTTGATACATAATACCATTAATCTGTGGTCATTGGTACATCGTATTCCACTGTGTAAATATGTCACAATTAATTATTCACTGTACTGGTGTTGAATATTTAAGTTGTGTTAAGTAACTACATACTACTTCACTGGTTGCTTGGGAAATGTTAGGACCTTAATGAAAGGTAACATTTCTGCTCTCCATTACTCCCTTGATGTCCTCCCCTCATCTACAGTTTTGGTCCCCAACTGCTACCAAGGAATGACAAGGAGCCCCTTTCACCCACGGGCTAATGGGAATTGAGTGGAGAACCTGAACTATCATCCCCATCCAACAGTAATGAGGTGACACTCTCACTCACTCTCACTCACAGTGGTATCAGAAAATACATGTTTATTTTCTTTTGAGCACTTCCCTCTGATACTTAATTATGTATTTATCTCTGGTATCTATTTCCAACACTAGAATGTAAGCTCTATGAAGGTTAAGAAGTTTATACTCTTTATTGCTGAATTCTTAGATCCTTCAACATGCCTGGCAGAAGTAACTCTACATCCATATTTACTGAATGAATGAATGAACAGATGAATGAGTAAGATAATCTTATTTAATTTTTATTGGGTGCCTATAAGCCACTCGTTATGCCTAGAATATTATTCAAAAGGTGTTTAAATGCAAATGTAAGTTTTTCCTTAAGATTGCATTGATTTCACACACACACACACACACACACACACACACACACACACACAGAGACTACAAATAGGCAGAGAGGCAGGCAGAGAAAGAGAGGCAAGCAGGCTCCCCACTGAGCAGAGAGCCTGAAGTGGGACTTGATCCCAGGACCCTGAGATCATGACCTGAGCCCAAGGCAGAGGCTTAACCCTCTGAGCCACCCAGGTGCCCCACAAATGTAAGTTTTGCAAGTTATGGAATTGCCCAGATTTGGGACATGAATAGGAAACAGCTTTTTTCTACTTTACTCTTCTTTCTGCTCCTACCCGTTGCTCCTCTAAGGAAGGAATGGGAAAAGAGAGCTTGGAGTTGGTGTTGTTTATGTTTCTCTTGACTGTTGAATATCCTCTTATCTTCGTAGGCGTCTAAACCCTAAGTCTTCTATGAAGTGCAATGGGGGAAGCTACCTCACTATACCTTCCTTCAGATGTAGGTAATAAGCTTTCTGGCAGACCTCTCTTAATAATACCCCTTCATCTCCTGCTTCTAGGGAACTTCACTTAATCTATACTCTTGTGGGGCCTTTTTGCCCCAACAGGTAGTTTTTGGGTGGAGTCCTTTCAAGCATCCCCTTCAAGGCAAGAACTTGATCTTGCTCAGCAAGAGGTGGCAGTATGGTTCGACCCAATACCGACCCTTCTTTCCCGACCATACCATCATGGGCTACTCTATCAATATCAATACTCCTGTGTACCCTAAACTTCAGAGAACACATATGGAGTGTATCAGTTATCTATTGTTGCATATAAACTTAGTAGGTTAAAACACTTCAAAACTTAGTAGATTAAGACAACAACCACTTTATTTCCTCAAAATTCTATTGAGTCAATAATTTGGGATGGGCCTCAGATGGATGATTTTCTGCTGGTTTGCCTTGTGCTGACACATATAACTGCTGTCATCTGATGGCTTGATCTGGGCTGGATGGTCTAAGGTAAACTCACTCACATGTCTGGCAGTTGGTGTTGGGTTTTGGCTGGGTCACATATCTCCAAGGGATTTCTCAGCCTCCAGTGGGCTATCCCAGGCTTCCTTACATGATGAAGCATTCCAAGAGGGAAAGCCCTAAAGCACAAGCACTTTCTAAGCCTCTGCTTCTGTCATACTTGCTAGTTTCCCATGGCTGAAATCAAGTCACATGATCAAGCCCCAAATTATTGTGGGAGGTGTCTACAAAACATATTTGGAAGGTATTATTGTGGTTATATGGGGTTTACTGAAAATTAGTGGTGTTCTGGAGCTGACGGCTGCACACATTCCTTCACACCTTTACAACAGTGACTTCAAGCTTTATGGGAATATTTACATCACAGAAATCAGCAAATGCTACAAATCAGGGCTTCCTCCACCTCCACCCCACTTCCAGAGAGCAGGCTGTTAGATACTTACTAGTGTGCCACTGACTAATGCATGAAAAGAGGCAGTATTAGGCATAACTGTGAGAGTGTTTGACTCTTCTTTTTAGGAAGCAGTCCCTCATCAGGTGCTTAAGACTCTGAATTTGACTGGGTAGGAGAAAGCCCCTATCCTCCCTAGAGGAGGGGGAAAAGGCTACATTTATCTTTTCTGTAAATTCCCCACATTAGTGACTATCTAGCCTCCTCATATATATTCTACGGATTGGTAATAGGGTGAGTAATTGAAGGACCATTTAGTCTGCATATTAGCAAATCTTGGGGGACTATGCCTAGTGGAGAACTTGTCCTCAGCTTTGGACAAAATCATTCCATATCCTTTTATGTACCCTGCTCCACAAACTTTTCCTGAGCTGGATCCATATATATGATTTATCTCTATATAAATAATCCATACTGAAGGATATGCAGTTCTTCCATCCTAGAGATCCTAAATCTTACCCTTGAAACAAGCCAGAGTACCAGAGAGTCATAAATCTACATGTTGGCACTATGCCATTGACCTACACTGATGCGTACGTTATTTAAAAAAAATAAAACCAAGAGTTAACCATTCTATTTCCTCTCAGAATGCATTGAAGAATGTTGCTTACTGCTTCACCTGGGACCTCTTGCTTGGTTACCCACAGGAAATAATGCCCCTGGTGCTCAGTGCCACTGGCTTCTTTTATCTCACAAACACTGCAAGATTTGTAATAGGTCAAGTTTTTCATTTTGTTCTGGTTAGTAAAAAGTACAGAAATGCTTTCCTTTAACCTCAATTTCTTCACTTATTTTATTTTTTTATCTTGTTTTATCACTCTGACTTTATAAACAATCTTTCCTTGCAACAAGAAAGATATAAATAAATAAACCATAAAAAGACTATTCTCTGAATGTGATCCATGGATCATCAGCATCAGCATCATCTGGGAGTGTGTTAGAAACACAGCCTCTCAGGCCTCACTCCATATCTACTGAATTAAAATCTACATTTAACAAAAATCCCCTGGAGATTCATATACACATTAGCTTGAAAAGTACTGTGCTAATGCACGGCCTTTATCTGGTACCTTGGAATTCTTAAGAATAAACTGCACTGTCTTCACATCGATGGGTGCTTATTTCATACCCATGAATTTCTGTTTGCCTCTTCATTCTCAGCGCTTTCTATCTTCATAGTGTAAAGGTCCTGTTAAGTCCTTCGGACCACATTCCTGGGGTGCCATGGTGTCTCAGTCAGTTAAGTGTCTTAGTTTTGGCTTCGGTCATGATTTCATGGGTTGTGGGATTGAGTCCAGCATGGGGCTCCACACTTAGTGGGGAGTCTGCTTAAATATCCTCTCCCTCTGCTCTTCCCCTCACTCACACTCTCTCTCCCTTTCTCAAATAAATACATTTTTTTAAAGGACCACATTTCTAGGAGTTCTGAACAGAATTCTGGGAATGTTGTACAGTCTGTTGGGTAGGTGGCACAGGTTGCTTTGGCCACAAAATTATTTGTTAACAACTTTCAAATAGACTGTCCCTCAAGCCACACAGGTTTAAAATGGTAAATAATAATAGAGGACAAGAGAAATTACAAAGTACAGCCACAGGGCAAAAGATCAATTTTAAAATGTGAAGCAATGAGGTAGAAAGATGCAGGAAAACTGTTCCAGATAAGAAAGACTATAGAATAGAAAGTTCTCACAGTAGGAACCTGATGTGAATTGACATTACACTTATTCCTGAATCCTGACTCCATGAATTACAATTTCTAAGTGATGTGTCTGAATGATGTGTTGGTGTTTTCGACGATAAGTGGTGGGAATATCAATATTATAGTTTTTGTTAGATCCAGTTTTGGGAGATAGGAGACAATAGTAAATTTCTTACTACCAATATCCATTGTTTTCATACTATGCAAAACAATTCCACCTTTAAAAATGCAGGCCCAAAATTAATTTTTGTGTCATCTTTCTTTGAACCTCTGTTTCTGTCTTATGGGGGCACTTTGGAGCTACATTAAATACCTATAGGACTGAAGAATGAATGAAAGCTTTCTCCCCTTTCCTAAATTTTGGGCAGAGATTTCTAGTAGACTCTTCTTCTGTGAAGCACACTTCTGGTCAAACCATTGGAAGAATGACCCTGAGACTCAGAAGTTTGTCCCTGTGAGCAGCATGTTGGTGTACCTATGTTGAAGGGGCTGCACATTGATGAAATCAACAAATAACTCTAATAAAATTAAAAACTGGGCTCAATTCCTAGGTTTAAATTTACCTCATCTTTCTTGTCTTCCATAAATATTTGTTAAGTGTCTACTATGGGCCAGATACTACATCAATTGGTACAGATGGAGAGGCAAATAAAACAGTCTCTGGCCAAATGCTCATATTCTCCACAGCTGTTTCAGGAGATTTTTATAATGAAGAACAAAAGACAAAGTTTTGTTTTCTGGGAGTGAATGAGATTTTGAAGAAGGTTCATTCCAAATAGGATCTAAGTTTTCTCCAGAGACTTGAGGAGGATTCCAAAACGTAAGGAGAGGGTCTTTGTCACAGTGCTGACATGCTCAGTTAGCTGGTCGTTCATGCCTGCCTTACCAGACGGAAACCTAGCGATGAGAACACCAAACTCTTCAAAAAGGATGTGAAATACTACCTACAATAAGAGAACAGTCTTGAAGATCCTTGGTAAGAGAATATTACAGGCAAGTAGTATTGAATTTTAGCATTACTTTATATACAGAAAGCCCTATCCTAAGGTTCTTATTTAAGAAGCCTGACATATGGGCCCATGACATTGACCTAAACCACAAATGGCAGACATAGACGTGTCATAGAGTCCTGTATTGTGAGTCAGTGTGCAACTGGAAGGTGAATTGTGAAGCCAATATATGTCTTATTCTTTAAGAAGAAACTCTAGAAATGTAGGGAGCTGGGGGCTAGCCTGATGACAATTCAGTAAAGATTGTCACCCAGGCCACAAGGTGCTCCAAGGAAGAATGGACTAGGGAGCCAGAACCATCCAGGGTTACTAAGATTCAAATGTCAGGAGGGATGTGTAGGGCTGGCACAATCAAAAGAGGCCAGAGACCAATCATGGGATTTGGGGTATAGTACTAGTAATCTAAAGCAGCTGTGTGGGGACAGAGGATAAGGATCTAAGATGATGATTGGAAATAACTACTGGAGGTTGTGGTTGGCTTTGATGATCTTCAGGAACCTGAAATTATAGGGACAGGAACATGATTGGACTTGATGCTTATTGGGAAATGTGACCCTGATATGGATGAACTGTGTCCCCTAAAAACTCATGTTGCTGCTCTAATCCCCAATGTGACTGTATTTAGAGTAAGGAAGTAATTAAGGTTAAATAAGTTCCTAAGGGTGGAGCACTGATCTAGTGGGATTAGTGTTCTTTTGAGTGGAGACACCAGAGAGCTCACTCTTTCCTCTTTGCCATGTGAAAACACAGCAAGATAGCAGGCATCTGCAAGCCAGGAAGAGAGCCCTCACTATGAACTGAGTCAAATGGCACCTTGATCTTGGACTTCTGGCCTCTAGAACCGTGAGAAATCTGTGTCTGTTTTTTAAGTTACCCAGGTTGTGTTTTTTTGTCATGGCACCCTGAGGTAATACAGACCCCATTATAAATACAATAAAAATGCCTATTTAAAACCAACAAAAACATAGAAGAACGTAGTAGTAGAGGAAGATCAAAGATGGAATAGAGTAGAAAATCCGGAAATAGATCAAATCACAGGTAATATAAAAGAGCATCCAAACTACTGCAGTTCAGATAAATGATTGGCAATTTAGAAAAATAATAACTTAGAAGTGCATTTCCCAGAATTCACTGAAATAAATTATAAACGTATTGACAAGTTAAATTGAAGTATAGATTTGAATATTTTTCAGGCTTCAGGAGAAGAAATTAACTTTAAAAACTTTAAAACAGGGGCACCTGGGTGGCTCAGTTGGTTAAGCAACTGTCTTCGGCTCAGGTCATGATCCCGGAGACCCGGAATTGAGTCGCACATCGGGCTCCCTGCTCAGCAGGAGGCCTGATTCTCCCTCTCTCACTCCCCCTGCTTGTGTTTCCTCTCTGGCTGTGTTTCTCGCTGTCAAATAAATAAAATCTTAAAAAATAAAACAAAAAACTTTAAAACATTAAAAGGAAGCACAAAAGGAAAGACAGACTCAATCACATAAACACCAAGACCATCATTCTGAAAAACAAAATTAAACAGCAAGCCACATACTGAGAAGAATGCTTCAGGTAATGACTTTCAGGGACATTAGTTTTAAAACAAAAAGTAGAAATTGGCTAAAATACAAAACATGCTGGTATCAACAGAAAATTGGGAAAACGAAAATTCACACAAATATGCACTGCTTTTAGTGGGGCCTGGGTGGCTCATTGGGTTAAGCATCTGACTCTTGTTTTCAGCTCAGGTCACAATCTCAGGGTCATTAGATGGAGCTCTGTGTCGGGCTCTATGCTGGATGAGTCTGCTTGAGATCCTCTCTCTCCATTTGGCCCTATTCTTCTCTAAACATAAATAAATAAATAAATAAATAAATAAATAAATAAATAAATAAATAGATAGATAGATAGATAGATAGATAGATAGATAAAATCTAAAGATTCACTACTTTAGAAAATACAAATAAGATGCAATGTTCAAATTTGTTTGAAATTAAAGATATGCAAATAAATTCAAATAGAATATTCACACAAAAACCTGCACACGGTATTTATGATAGCTTCATTCATAACTGCCAAAATGTGAAGGCAACCAAAATGTCTTTCAGTATTTGAATGCATAAAATAAACTATGGCGCATCCAGGCAATGGAATATTATTCAGTGCTAAAGATAAACTATCAATCAAGCCATGAAAAGACATGGAGGAAACTTAAATACATGTTACTAATGAAGCCAATCTGTAAAGGCTACATACTGTATGATTCCAACTATATGACATTCTGGGAAAGGCAAAACTATGAAGACAGTAAAAAATCAGTGGTTGCCAGGAACTGGAGAGGGGGAGGGGTGAATAGGCAGAGTACAGAGAATTTTTAGAACAGTGAAACTACTTTTTATGATTCTCTAGTAGTGGGTACATGTCATTATGCATTTGTCCAAATCCATAGAATGTAAAAAAAAAAATCAAGAGTGATCCCCTCATGTAAACTATAGACTCTGGGTAATAATGACATGTCAAAGTGGATTCATCAGTTGGGAGAAACGCACCACTCTAATGTGGGATATTAATAGTGGAGGAAGCCATGGATGGTGGGGGGCAGCAGATATATAGAAAATTGTCCTCTTTACTTTGCAGTGAACCAATAACTGTTCTAAAAAAAACCTTTAAGAAATCTTTTTAAATCAAATAAAAGATACCATAGAATACTAAATGATACCATGTTTCACCTACTAAATAGGCCAAGAGCATTGTGATTAAGATAGTCAAGTAGTGAAGGAGGGCTGAGGAGAATGTACTTGAAGCTGGAGGTTCGTCATTTGATTACAGTACTTTTAGAAAGCAATTTGACAAGACAGGTCAATTGCCATACAAGTGCTCATATTGTGTTAGGAATTTACCTAAGGAAATGATTGAAAAAGAAAGTAAATACTATGTAGGTGAAAAAACTTTTGGCATTATTTGTCTAATGTTGGAAAATAGGTAGCAATCTAGCTGTTTAATGGTAGATGCACACTTAAAGAAATTATGGTATAACCACTTTATTGAATATTATCTAGCACTGAGAATTATAATACTGAAAAAGAGATATTTAGATGACGAGGTATGTAGATGATGAA
Source organism: Spilogale gracilis (assembly GCA_004023965.1). Lineage (NCBI taxonomy): Eukaryota > Metazoa > Chordata > Mammalia > Carnivora > Mephitidae > Spilogale > Spilogale gracilis. The sequence continues at coordinate 2,725 of PITA01008642.1, read as the reverse complement.
TAAAAGGTCCCCACTTTGCAATACACTTTTATTGCAACTATGTAAAAACGTATGACTATGCAGAGAGACTGGAAATGAGTACACAGAATTGAAAAGCATTATTGTGGTAGGGTGGTGCGATTTTAGATTTTTTTCTTCATCATTTTGCCAAATTCTCCGCAATGCTTTTATATTGACTTTAAATGAAAAGGAGAAAATAAGACACATTCTGCTTCACTGATATAATACTGTCAGTATCTATAAAAAGAAGAAACCACCAGGAAATGAAGAAAGGAAAAATAGTTGCTGTAAGAAATTCGTATTGACAAAAACAACCCAGGGGGACATAAATATTTAGATACCACAAACTACGCATGAAAATATATTTCAATGTATAGGCCCATAATTTGTGTTCACAGAACAAAACGGTACTGATGTTATTCTTTTCTAATATAAAAGAGTCTTTTAGTATTTTCTTTATTTTACTTCTGAGTTTGGAATGAGGTAAATTCTGGATTGAAATGAAATAGTGCAAGGCTTAACACATAGTAGGCAGCCAATAAATGTTAATTTCCTTCCTTCCTGTGAAATATAAGATACTCTAACATAAAAGTAGTTTGATAGCCCTAAGGAAACAATAGTTCAAGAATCAAAGCCAACCTCATCTCACATTCAGTACCAGGGTAAACTCTTTTAGTTTTAATATTTCAAAAAGAAAAAAAAAACACCGAAACTCTAAAAATGGAAATGGTTTTCTTGCATTTTAGTCTTTAGAGAATGAGGCATACTACATTTTTTAAGAGACTGTAAGGTATTTTAGTAATGATCCTGAGAGACTGAATATTCAATCCAATGTTATACCTTCTCTGCAGGTATAAAAAGAAAGAACAAGCGTAATTTAGTGTTATTATTTTATTTTTCTTAGCGGAAATAGTGGGGATTGGATATTTGCTAGAATATCTGGAATTTTAAATAAACATTACAGGAAACTTGGGGCTCTCTGGGCAGCATTTATGAATTTTAAGGGGACAGAAATAATTAATAATTTTTTTCTGGGAAACTCTCAGGTGGGTGGGCTCTTCTTAATGAGGTGGTTCCAAAGGCCTGATGCTAATTGCCCAAGTGAGAGAGCCTGTGGCCTCCCCATGCTTCCCCCACTTTGTCTTTAATACAGGAGAATGCTCCTGCTGGTTGCCTACCTTGTACTTTCTCCCTTCGGGGGTCTGACCTCTGTGCGAGTAGATCTGACACACACACAAGACTCCTCCCTGTTCCAAGGGCCAATCAACCCAAGCTGGGATGTGGCCTCTTGCCTGGTTTTAGCATTTTGTTATTCCACACCCAAAACTCCCTCCTTTGTTTTGTGCAATGAAAGTACTTGTGATCTCTAATGACGAAAACTAGAGACTAGTCTGTGTGTTCTCAGTTACTAAAGGATTAATTTGGTTACTGGGAACTGGACCTTCTTTCCCTTTTCTAATCACTGGGCTTCCTGCCCCAGGGTTAATATTTGAGCATAGAGAGCAGTCCTTCCATCTGCTCTGCTCTCAAATGTTGCACACGCTGAGAATGTAGCATTTGGGAGTAACTTGTTGTTTGCTAACTTTTACATAGATATAATTTCAAATTCCAAGAAGCATGTAAGGATTTCTCCTGTATTCTTTACTCAGATTCACCAATTGTTTGCATTTTGCCCCGTCTGTTTTACTCTCTCCCTTTTTCTACATGCATATATATACATATACATATACACATATTTTTTTCCCTGAACAGAATACTCTCAAATGAAAGTAAGCTGGCAACCTCAAGCCCCTTTACCAAATACTTCAGTGTACATCTCCTAAGATCAAGGACATTCTCTTAACCACAGGACCACAATCAAAATCCCCCTTCTCCTCCTCTTCCTCCTGCCTCTTCATCCTACTCTCTTTCTGGGTATCATTATGGGCTTATAAATTTTTATTTATTTCCTGTTACAATAAAATACAGCAGTTTTCATATTCATGCTCAAATTGCCAAATTGCTTGATCCTATAATATATTTAAACCACACTATAGTATTGACAGTAAACCTACTGAATAAAGTTTAAAAATTTTTAAAATAATTTATTTTATTTTTTCAGTGTTCCAAGATTCATTGTTTATGCACCGTACCCAGTGCTCTGTGCAGTTCGTGCTCTCAATACCCACCACCAGGCTCAGCCATCACTTCACCCTCTCCTCTCCAAGACCCTCAGTTTGTTTCTCAGAGTCCAGAGTCTCTCATGCTTCATCTTCCCCTCTGATTTACCCCAGTTCACATTTCCTTTCCTTCCCTACTGTCCTCTGTGTTACTCCTTACGTTCTACAAGTAAGTGGAACCATATGATACTTGACTTTCTCTACTTGGCTTATTTCACACAGCATAATCTCCTCCAGTACCATCCATGTTGCTACAAAAGTTGGATATTCATCCTTTCTGATGGAGGCGTAGTATTCCATTGTATATATGGACCACATCTTCTTTATCCATTCATCTGTTGATGGGCACCTTGGCTCTTTCCACAGTTTGGCGATTGTGGCCATTGCTGCGATGAACATTGGGGTGCATATGGCCCTTCTTTTCACTACATCTGTACCTTTGGGGTAAATACCCAGTAGTGCAATTGCAGGGTCATAGGGTAGCTCTATCTTTAATTTTTACGGAATCTCCACACTCTTTTCCAAAGCGGCTGCACCAACTTGCATTCCCACCAACAGTGTAAGAG